>JBBPOM010000662.1:0-20455 GCA_038091455.1 Leccinum uliginosum | reverse complement strand
ATTCGTCTTCCGCTTGTTCCACTTCCAGTAGGGGCAAAAATCTGTGTTTGGAGATTAAACGGCAGTCAGTCACGCGGTGTCGACCCTCGGGAGAAATGAGCTTGCCGATCATGGTAGGCCTGGATTTCTTCGTACAGTGGTTCGCCTGGTTGCACTTGTGTGTAAGAAGGAACGACGCGTTTCATGTATATTCTGGGACCGTCTTGTTTTCCTGGCGGATCCTTTTTGCGGTGACAGCGCGACGTAGCCCTCAGTCGCCAGTCAAACCGAGGGGAGGGAACCAGCGGGGAATTTTCAGAGAAATAGACGTCCGTCGGAAGCTCATATTGGGATGGCTTGAGGGACGCAGCGGTAGCGGCATGGTTTGCAGCCGATGAAGAAAACCCATGAAAACGAGGTGGACGAGAACGCAATTCTTGTCTGGCTAGGTTCCTGAAGTAGTGTCGGATACCAATGAAAGTCGAGTGGCGACTGCTTGAAGCATTTGCTAGGTAACGTGCCACGCACGAGTTGATTGAAGCATAGGCATTATGCATACAGAAATGCTGTTGAGTAATGGATGCTGGCTGCTCTGGACTGAGAGCGATTATACTTTTTGTTGAAGTGTAGAGGAGAAGAGCAGCACAGCCACGATAGTCAAGGTCTTTGGTAAAATATAAGTACTACGTGCTCGTCGTAAAAGTTTAGCGCTCATGCACATGTCTGACGAGGCTATTCGGTATGCTCGCTGGCTGTCGTGGATGTCATGGAATTTGACATGACAGTACAACTCATTGTCGACTTTGCGACACCGCTACCTAAGTTGTGCATGGCACCTGGTTTGGCTCCAACCGAGAATGACATCCGCTTGCACCCGAGCTTCGATGGCAAACGCCTGGTTCGGACCTCAGAAGAGTTGATGAGCTTGGTCTCTTTGTGATTATGTATCTATGTGGAGACGGCGTGAAGGTGCCATGTCACTACAGTGGGTCTGAGGCCTGAGGACTTTGGATCACACGTGGAGCTCATCGGGAATTCTGCCGTCCTCGATCGATCATGATGCGGCGAGAAGGCAACGACTCCTTGGGAAGGACGGGGCACGTGAACGAGGGGAAGAGTCTGCCATGGCGACAATCACTAGGTGGCGAGGGTGTAAGCCTACAGCTTATTTAGTTACCTTTAACTAGCATATATACTGCCTGCGGTACTGAATGCTGAGCATTCAGTATCGTTGCCTTTTGGCATAACGGTTAAGCGGCGGGCAGTCTCATAATTCACCTTACAGAGGGCTCGCATGATGGACGTCTAGGAGATCGATCGCTATCTCACTTTCTTGTTTCCAGTGTTACCCATCCCAACATTGATTGAATCAGCGAGACAAGATGAACCAAAAGGTGCTTATTCTTTTTGTCTGCGAGAAGAGCTGCAGTGAAATGACATCCATGTCAGCCAAAAAGCGGTTCTCTTGAGTCAAGCATGAGATCCCGAGCACCATTGAAGAGGGCCTCGACTGTTTCAGTCGATCAGATACTCTCACGAGCAGAGTCCGCGTTCGTAAAGTTTTAGCAAGGGGACGGGGCGGGCCACATTAGCGGGGCAGTCCCCCCAAAAAGCTTGACCTCCAAGCACTGGATCGTTGCCCACCCGGTCACCACCTGCGATGGAGCTCACCAACTCAGCTTGCCACTCATCTCCGGCATCGTCACAGCCATCTAGAATCGATAGCGGATATCGAGGAAGCAAACCATCTATTTATTATTGCAGAGAGCACTGGAGCGGCTTTGCCCAGAAAGACACCCAAATAGTTCAACGTCGTTGAGCAATGTCGCACTTCTCTCCAGTCGTTACTTGAAGCGGCCTGGAGATATGACGGACCTCAATGAGGCTATCATGTTCCGGAGACAAGTCCTCGACCTTCGCCCGTCAGGGTACACGGATCGATCAATGTCGTTGGACAATGCCGCAAGTTATCTCCAATTGTTACGACCAGCTGGGAGATATGACAGACCTCAGTGGGGTCATCATCCTCGGGAGACAAGCCCTCGACCTTCGCCCATCACGGCACCCGCTTCGTCCAACGTCGTTGAACAATGTCGCAAGCCATCTCTCCGATCGTTACGACTCAGCTGGGAGATATGACGGACCTCCAAGAGGCCATCCTTTTCGGAAGACAAGCCCTCGACCTTTGTCCATCTGGTCATACAGACAGGCCATGGTCATTGAATCAACTTGCAGGTTGTCTCCGTGTTAGGTTCACCCAGTCGAAGTTGAAGGACAGAGAGGATCTATCCAGTCTCTACACCGAGTTGACAAATATCTCAGAAACAGACTCACTATACGATCTCTCTGCAGCCAAGCGATGGATTATGGTAGCTGAGGATTTTGGCCATCCCACAACACCTCTCGCATATGAAACATCTCTTCGGTTATTCGTGCAGCATCTGGCTGGCACCTTGCCACCCTTACCCAATCACCTGCAGATTTCCAAGGACCTTGCTTCGTCCCTTGGAATAGATAAATTTTCCGCCTGTCTCCGCAATCAGCGCGCGGAAGCGGTCGAGCTGTTGGTACAAGGTCGCGGTGTATTCTGGGACCAGATTGCTCGTCTCCGTTCCCCTCTTGAGGAGGTTAGTCGACTGTCTACAGAAATATACGACATATTTCATTCACAAGTTCCAGATTAGCACAACAGGCTATGAAGTCTTACTGTTGATCTGCGATCCGCAATTATCAAAACTTGCCAGGTTCACTCAATTCCTTTCCCCCCCTTCCTTTTCTTTCTTTCTTTCTTTTTGAGGCACAACGGCGAGAGGCAACTGGCTAGCCTAGTCCCTAACGCAGTGGCACAAGGCGTACGACAATCGTCACACGATCAGTATACTATGCAAGGTTTCGCCACGTTCATGCTCCTTGAATGGTCGGATTTAAGTATATCCAGAGTTGAGGAGGACTTGAGGAAGAACGAGTGGGTTCACATTAACCGCCACGGTGTCCAGACGAGGAAGATCCATTTACATAAAGCTGCGTTTGTCCTCTACGATGGTCCGTTTACGATTGAACGCATCGTGATATGCGAGTTGGAGCACCCGAAGTTTGCCTACCTCTATGCGTGTCACACGGTTGGATGCAAGGAGAGTCCGGATGAGGTGATTGATCTGACCTCAGCGATGCAGTTTGCAGTGTTCAGATCTGTGATTGGGATGATTCGAGCAGTGGATGACGCACAGACGAACAAGATCACGTCCAAGTTCTACGAGAATGTGTTGGATAGACCTGGTCGCTTGAAACATACTCCAGCGGCTTTGGCACTCCAGAGAACGATCAATTCATTGGCTAATAGTGTTCCACTAGATCAGCGGATTCTGTACGTATATACCCGAGTCGTTGTTGAGTACATACCGCCGATACCATGTCTGGTTTGTATCCTTGTACGGTTTGCCTCAGATGCATTTGCTATGTCACTTCACATTTATTGAGCAATATGATGTCACCAACACCATCGGGAAGCTGGGCTTTGCGAGCGCTGTTCAAGGTTCTTGGGCCATCACGAGTGTTTCTCGCTCCCGTCGGGCGCCCCTCTCTGAATAAGAGGGCCATCGTGAACCTGTGCCCAGGGAGACAGGATGAGCATGGTTTCGAGCCGACGAAAGCTCTCATCAGGGGACCGGTATCTTTATACGTACCCCCGCCAGAGTAGAAGTGGTCCTTCCCCAGGCATAAGGTCCTCAGATCTAGAATCCATAGTACTGAGTGATATGGAGGAAATCGTTGAGGATAGTTAGTAGGGCCTCGTTACTGCAAATGACAGCTCTCGATCGAGATGGAACCTGTAGACTCAGCTGCTAGATCGGCTCATCTCGAGACTCACGTTGCGCCACAGTGGAAGTACGAGGAATCGATTTGATTGTAGTTGAAACCGAACTTCTGTGTCACCTGTGTCATCGGCAGTCAACAACTGCGATACGGGCACATCCGTGAAGTTTGAACCCGCCTTGAAATTAGTACCTCGAGTCTTCCGGGGTAAAATTGTGTGCAAATGTTGCATGCCAGCAACGCCAGCGAGAGCCAACGAGTTGTGGATGCCAAGGAGCAATATAGTGGGACCTAGGGCTCCGTGAAAAACTCACGTGTTTTTAACACCCTCTGTTTTTGACATGTCAAAAATTCGGGATAAATATGGACGTGTCAAAAACCCCTTCAAAAGGCTGCTGTCAGAGTTTAAATCACGGAGCCCTATTCTCGAGATGAGTCCGCAACGCGATTCATGTGCTGCATCGTGACTGACTGTTCTTATCGGAATTCGATGCGGTTGCAGAACATGAAGTATATCAATCCAATATACGTGTTCCCCTGGAGTCTATGTCACACACCTAAGTACAAAGATAAAGTAGAGACCCAGCTGGAGTCATTGCCGGAGATATTCGGACCTACGTCGGCGTGTATATCGTGCACAGCGGTCCATATTAACTTTCCGATCACATAAGGAGGTTTGAACGTGGAAATGGAGCTGAGGCTGGAGCTTGATTTTGAGGAGGTCGAGGGCCCAGCAACGACGCCTGCGCCGAGTGAAAGTCCTGCAGCAACATGATCCTCAAAGCTATTGAAGGCTGCGGGCGACGTGTCAGAGTGGCAGTCTGTTGGCCCGTCGTTCCAAGCGCCTTCGAGTCGGATTGACATTCAAGTTGATAAGTACCCCAGGAATAGATGCACGGGGGGTCAGTGTGGGGAATGTAACACGTGATCGCGTGTCTACGCGATTTGTTGATGTTGATTGAGCTCATATTGATATTGACCCAAACCACCAACCACCGTGACATTCACATTGTACCATATCCCAGATGACTTCATCCATTTTTGCTGGCTCTCTACCGTCCAAGAAGAAAGCAGAACTCAGGGAGATAGCTGTGGCTCTCCATATCAGCGATGCTGGAACAAAAGAAGATGTCCAACAACGGATCCGGAAACACCTTGACGAGAATCAAACCTCACTCGAGGATAATCCCACATTCTCAGGTCTGTTCGTCAAACGGAAGAAGGTTGTACAAGTGACCCGCGTGTATGTCTCCCTTTACTCTCGTTGTCGGCGTCTAGTTCATGCCCCTCAGGTCTCCCGTCATTTCGGCCCATTCTGATTCAGTAGAAATTATATCAGAGAAAAAAAGGTTAACTACTCCTCCTTCCACTCGGTCCGCTCGCCGAAACCCGCCGCCTGAGGCCACTCCCTTGCCAGACGTTTATGAGGTGTCGATGATGCTCAAGAACGCTCCTTTTTCACCACCCGAAGAAGTAGAAGAAGCCCCTAGTGTGCCTGCCATACAGACCCCGTACAAGGATCGCAGCATCTTGTTCACTTCCACTCCACGCAGCATTCTGCGTAACATTCCGCGACCTTCTCTTGAGCTCGCGGACACTACATTGAAAACGCTGCAGACTGGCGCGAAACAGCATGCTCGCGTATACTTGATGGCTTCCAGATCTGTATGTCATTTCCGGTTCACTGTTTTCACTACTAATCTGCGTTCTTTCCAGACGCTATCGAATTCCCTCAACATTTCCCTCATCACTGCCTTGTTCGAGTTACTGTATCTATTGTATCAAGTCACTCCGTGGAATTTTAAGGAGGTGTGAACTAGTCATATGCGCCCTGTTTTCCTGGCTAATTTACTGCTAGATTCATTTTCCGCGAGGCGTGGGCGTTGGAAATTGGCAACTCGCGATCCCTTATCCTCCCCTTGTGACATTCCAGTCCTCCGTGTTTTGGAGTGTTCTTCTCCACTGGTCAATACCTACTCTGGTTATCCCTGCACTTCTCGGCTTTCTCATTTCATTCCACCCCGCAAACTCTCCCTCAGCACGTTCCCCGCGCATGCTTCCTCTCGACCCTCTCACGGCGTCCATCTCGCGTCTTGCAGCCCAGTATGGTTACCCGTACAAAGCTCTCGATGCTACAATCAATGGTATAGACGTTATCGGATCTCAATGGCGGATCCTCGACGCCGCTGTCTGCGTTGCCTTTGCATTCGCAGAAGCTATCTTTGTCGCGCCAAGCGCGTTCGCCGAGTCTCGTGTGCGCCTCAGAGGAGGTACGCCCCGACGAACGGTGACAGTCGAAGAATAACTTCCCAATCATATGTTCCCCCCTTTCCTGAATTCTCTATGAATGTTACGTCGTATGTATGCCTTCTATGGTTTCGTGGCTCTTCCAGGAAATCTAAGCTAGCCTTGGTTCTGATTTTATCTTTGCGCATGCTATCCGTTGTTTCTGGTTCCTGTTCTTTTTTCGCCCCTGTGATTTATTCTTAACGTACGAGTTAATCACTTGTTTTTATTTTCATGGAATGTTGAATAATAGATACCCCGCATCATGAGAAATGCTCCGACGGCGACTCGGATGACATCAATGATGCCGGGTATGTACGGTATGCTAGAAATTGCCATGGCAGAGTTCAAGGAAGATTTTCACCAAACGCGTATGTACTTGCCAGTGTTGAACGTTGAACGTTGAACCTTCAACGTTGCTGTCGCTCATGATGTTCTCCATCTGCCACGAGGAATGCGACCGGCGAGTTGGACTGACCATGGTCCATCAATTTTGATCAAATTTGCTTCCTTCTGGCAAACGCTCCTGTCGCAGCAGACAAGGGTCGGACTCTACGAGGAGAGGTAAAAATAAAGTAGCAGTCGGCTGCGGTCCGGCGATTCCCGAGAGTGCACAACCGAGAAACCCATGAATCTCTTTACGCATGTTGATAATCTGAAGAAGTAATACACGACGTTCCGGGAACATTCGCGATGATTCAAGCGAGTTTCGCAAACCCAACCTGCATATGAGCAAAATCGAACACGCTGTATACGTTCTGCAGGAACGTCATCCCAATATTCCAATATTCTAGGTCACATAGTCAGAACGAGTCCGATGATCTACCACCGGAAAAGGGGTTTCAGGAAGCGACGTCTCACCTTCCCGCTGGGCGATAATGGAGCCGAAACAATTGGGCGAACCTTCCGCAATTGGTCCAAGTCTAAAATTTTCTGGAGGGATTTCAAACGGCTTGCCGCCGAAGGTAAGGATTATTGTTGGGAAAGAATTGCACGGTACTGCAGGGTGTCAAAGAAAACAAGGTACCGAAGTCAATCGGAACTCACGGTAATAGAAACCATAGCCTCTGTGTACCTGGAGGGTACCGCTAAGGCGTGTGTACAATGCTGCAACTCCATTCCAATCTCCAAAGATGTGGCCTGTACCAGTGTCGAAGATAACAGGTACATTTTTGAGTATTGTTTTACCATAAACACGAACATCATCCATGGACACCTCCCACAATCCCTACATAAACGCCAATGTCAACAACATCCGCCGAATCCACTCCGATCTACCATTTTCACTCACAGGAGTCGTTACGGGTGTATAAGTGATTTCACCACTGTATAGCATACTGTTTGCTCCACCGACGTACATCTCGGCCCCAGAAGCAGTGAGTTTCAATGAGAATGTCGGATTAATCAGCTTATTCTGTCTGACAAGCGATTCAAACAACGGATAAGAATGAAAACTCGAGACTGAAGGGAAGGCCAATCCCAATGAACCGTCTGCAGGGTATTCATGTGTCAATGACGAAGTGAACGATGTTGCAGAACCAAAGGTTTGAAGCTCTGCCTGGCTTGGCATCAAAATTAGATGCTGATGCTGATGAGCGATATAAAACATACAGTGAATCCGCCGATTGTTACATGATCAAGATATAGATCACCCTCGACTATCACTCCACCTCCATATTCGAGCTGAAATGTATAATCATCTTCCGAAACAGAATGGGATGATTCGGGATCCCAGAAGTTGTGATCTCCGGAAACCCCGTGACAGCCAGTCCCCAGCACCCACAAATCACTGCGTTGAATTGAATCAAGACAGCTGTATGAACTAAAAAAAAAGCACCTACGCTGCACCAGTGTCGATCTGGACTGTGGTATAGATGAGGGTAAACATATGCACATATCAGAATGATACAAGGGGAATTTACCCTTGAAGGTCTTGGGAGGAGTGCCAACCGAAATCTCGGCACTCCAAATATCATCTTGAAACTTTGTCAGTGGGAGGCTAGCTCCACGTGCTTCGAGTTCGGACTCGCTCCGTTTCACAGCGAAAGGATGTATCGACCCCGTGTTCATCGTGTAATTGTCTAGGCTACGAAGGATCTTCCTAAAAAAAGCCTGAGCAGACGAGACGTAACGGTTCATTCCACGTACTCCCTGACTAGTATACCATGAGAACTAATTGCGTCGAGACTGATGCTTTGGTTGGAGTTTGGAAGAAAAGAGTGCCTGGAAATCGGTATGGCTACGCCATCCGCGCTCCAGTCTGGTATAGGATTCGCAGTGACCAGAGCAACCAGTCTACTGGTGACTGCAAATATGGTTATTGTAATGAATCGCATTCTAGAGGAGTGGAAAGGGTCTGTGGTTGGACGGTTCGAACTCACCAGTCTTTTAACGAGAAGCCAACAGTAAAAATATCCACGACCATCGAATGATGCATAGGTCAAACTGATGATTGGATCAATCATGGTTGGCGTGGTGCAAAACGAACCTTATCAATTCTAGGGAAGTCACGGGCAATATTAATCTTGGTTAGTAAAATACCATGACCTTCCGCCGGGCCCGGACCCCTCAGCGGGGGCATGATTGGGCAATAGCCTTTTCCCACCTGCTATGTACTCGACGATTATAACACCGTGTGAGTAATCTCAAGATCGACGACCTCCCTGAAACATTGGGTTTGAGGGGAATTTTGATGTGGTGAGTTTGAGTCACCTAATCACAGTCGGGCCTTTATTACAACGCTGTGGGGAACTGTCATTGCATTTTTGCGTTGGGTTGGCCTCAACTGAGTACTGACACACCTGCTCAGTGCCTCAAAAGAGGCTGCTGACTAATGCTACACTGCCACTGCGCCTGTCTCTACTGACCTCCATCTCTTGACCCTCTTCTGATCCACCATCTCCCGTATCCTCCTCCCTTGAATCCTCGTCTGCTCCACATCCATGTTTCCATCCGGTCGTGTCCGGTCCTCCGGGTATTGCGTCGCGCGCGTTTCCGCCTGTAAATCCAGCAGCTGTTTTTGGTCTTGAGCGAGCTGGGTGCCTTCTCGCGGATGAAACGGTCGTAGGCGTCGAGCGTGGCCCGGCTACTAACGTCTCAACCCTGTAGGGAGTTGCACATGCGCTCCCGTATGCGGTGCGGTTCGGACCACTTGATATCAGTAATTTTCGTTCGTTGCGGAACGTGTAGTCGAGGTCGCTACGATATATTTGAACGAGGACCTTTGGTGAATATGACCTCACCCGGCTTGCGTGTCGGACCATCGCGTCATAGCCATCGAGGCGTTGCTGGGCTGCATAGGCGAGGTGGACTGCGACGTCAAGCTGAGTAAGTTGCTGTCCGCTATCCGTTGGATCTGTGCGTTTGGTGTCAATGACCATGCAAAGTAGGAGCTCCTTGGGTGTGTGCTGTAGTGCCGGCAGGATACGATTGTTCCACGCTGCATTTTCAAGATGGTCGGGCCACGAGTGCGGTAGTTTGTCCCACGAGGTAGGGTCTGTGTGATCCTCACCGAGCTCTGGTGCACATAGGCGTCTGAGGACATGAAGGAGTTTGTTCATGTCCTCCACAAACCCATTGATCCAGGGAGAGTACTAGTATGATGCTGCCACGACGTGCTCGTTGGCAGTTCCATTCCTCACAGAACGTCTTGACCGTCGTTTTGTGGAAGTGTTTGCCGCCGTCCGTCATGAACGTCTCTAGTGCTGCAAAGAACTCCTGGCTCACTTCAGAGGAAGAAGAACAAGTCAATTTACCGATCATTGAAGAGAGCGGTGAGTGTACGATTGGGATCAGCCGGCGGAGTTTCACTTTTACACCAAACCTTAATCTTGTTTTACAAGCCACCACATCTACGCAAACCCGCCCCCATTCGACCAGATCTCTCCACATATCAAAGATGGTACGTCCACACATATCTTCCACAACAGACGCTCCTCACTCACCCGTACATTCCAGGATTCATCCAAAGCACCAGTGAAGCTCGCCAAAGTCATCAAGGTTCTCTCTCTACCTTTTTACCAACGTAACCAACGTCCCAAAAATCCCGCTGATCCGTTTTCTCTCTCTGCAGGTCCTCGGACGAACAGGGTCTAGAGGTGGTGTCACCCAAGTACGCGTCGAATTCATGGACGACACCACGCGAACGATCATCCGGAACGTCAAAGGTCCGGTTCGGGACGAGGACATTCTCGCATTGCTCGAAAGCGAGCGCGAAGCTCGGTCAGTTTCTCAGGTTCTCGTTTAATCCCCCTTGTTGCTCGATCGCTAATCTGTATCACCTGGGATGGGCGGTACGTTTGACAGTCGTTTGCGGTAGACCAAAAAAGAGAGCAAACAAAATGTTGGGGGGGATATGGCGGTTGCTATATCGTTGCTTGTCACGACGTTTGCCCGTCGTTGCGCATGCATGACACGACGATTTTTCGATTTTTTGTTCTTTGCTAGCATCGTTGTTGTACACCTTCATACGACATGCGTGCACCAACTTTGGAGGGATCGATCGCATCTCTCCGAGTATCGAAGCTGCTTGTTAGAGACATGTTGCTACGAAGTACATGATTGCGATGAATACTGCTTCAGGAACTGTAACAAGTATGATATCAAACAGCTGAAGCAAGAGAGACAAAGACAGAATGAGGAGAGAGAGATGTATAGAAAACAGAAAAAAGACCAAGGCACAATGGAAAACGAAACTTGCTCTGGGAGACGTGCAAACACTACTACAGTAGAAAACAATCCACCGATACACAGTGACGCTCATTTACTGCCAATACTGCTGTTGTTGTCTCGCCTGATACTGGTAAAAGTTGGCATCCGAGTTCGCCTGCGGATACCCGACGTGGCCTTGTGGGCCCTGCGTCGATTGCTGTGCTTGTTGGGCCTGAGGCCCGCCAGCGCCAGCGCTCGAGCCAAAGCGGTTGCCCCCATAGAAGCCTCCTTGCGTGTGCGCTTGCTGAACGCCGCGCCCCGACTGAGGCTGGCCTTGACCAACACCGACGCCTGTAGACCCGTCTTTCACATTGACGTTTTGAGAGTAGGGTTTATATGCTGTCTCGGGAGACGTACCACCCGCGCGTTGGGCGAGCGAAGGGCCCGATGCGGCCGCGTTACCCTGACCGAGACCCATGAAGCTCTGGATGGCTTGTCCACCGTACAACTGTGGGTGCTTGCCGTACTCGCTAGATGTCAGGTTGTTCACAGCCGGCGCATGATTGTGCTGCGGTGCGTGATGCTGATATCCTAGATCGTCGTAAGCCGAGGCCGGAACCTGATGTTGCTGACCGTAAAGCCCACGACCATAATGGTCTGATTGAGACTGCACGGAACCAGGGCCTTGCTTGCCACCTTGGGACGGCGCAGCGCCTTGTGCAGGGGGCCCGGGCTGGAACATTGTGGGGTACTTGACAAAGGGTTGGGGTACGCCATAGCCAGAGTTGTACGGAGTACCATAGTATTGATTTTGCGGGTAAGGGTAGTAGTAGGGAACGGGAGGAGGATAGCTCTGTTGAGGGCCTTGGCCGCCAGATGGTTGCGGTTGTGCGGCACCCTGAGGAGGTAATTGGGAGGATTGGGCGTTCGAAGGTGGCAGGACGGAGTTTCCTGGGAGTTGTTGGGTGGTAGGAAGACCCTTAATATCGTCATGACCGAGGACATTGCGACTTCCTCCGAAGGCGGGGGATTGCGCGTATGAGTCATAGAAGCCCTACATTACTTCAGTTCACGTACTTGGACAACAATAGAAGAAACGCACCCTCTGGTTATCACCATACCCATAGTCATTGTTGGCGAACGCACCCAAATGCGATGCCTGAGAAGGATGCTGTTGTTGACCAATTTGGCCAAAAATGTTGTAGTCCTGACCCTGTCCAGCGGGTGGCGTGGGGGTATGGAAGTAAGGTGCTTCCGCTTGCCGGAAATACGCCGAGTGAGCTGCAGAGGCTTGGGGCTGCGAGGGCTGAGGTGCGTGCTGAGGTTGCTGGGTGGGGTTCTGCGAGGCATCGAGATGAGTGGGGAGTCCATGGTGGGTATACTGGGGAGCCGGTACTTGATGCTGGGTCAAAGCTGCCTGCTGGTGGTGTTGCTGGGAGAGCGACGGGTGAATGGAGGTTTGAGACTGTTGCTGTGAGAAGGCAGGTGAGCTTGACATGATCGGCTGGCTGACTGAGGTTGAGATCGAGGTATGAGACATGGAGATGAGAGACGGCTGGGACTGAGGAACGGGGGGTGCCGCTGCAGAGGTTGCAGCTGGTGGGGGTACAGGGGGTGCCATCTGTTGTTGAGGTATGATTTGAGGTGGTACAGAGGTAGGCTGAACTGGGGACGTGGCTACCGGCGATTCCTGGGCAGATGCATGTGCGTGCGGCAACTGTTGAATGTGCTGTTGAGGCGACTGCTTTACCTTGATCGAAGCTGGTTCGGAAACCGAGGTAGGTTCAATCCTGTTGATACCAGTGAGTGAAAGTACTATAGAGATCATAAAAGCCAACGTACGGGGATATTGACGTCTCGATCACGTCACCACCGAGGCTCAAGCTACCAAACTGCATGCCTACTTTCTCAAGTCCAGGGTTAAAGATCGAGGTAGGCATGACGACAGCCTGGTCAGTAGCCTTGAACCTGTTCACACTACGGTGTGACGGAGCAGATGACCGCGGTGGAACAGACACTGGGGACCTTGATGGTGTTGGGGCTATAACCGACTCTTCGGGCTGAGGAGCTGAGACTGGCTCGGGGAGTGTGGCGTCAGGAATCTCGGGCGTGGGTTCCTCTTGGGGCAGTGAGGCGGGAATTTCGTCCTGGACATCTGATTGTGTCTGGACTGGGGAGGACCAAGCATCTTCTGGGGGAGGTTTGACTTGTGGTTCGTCATCCCAAGTGGGGGGTTGTACGGTTATCGGATCCTCCCAGCCATCGCCTAGCGGATCCGAGTCGCCATTGACAAGGAGCGCCGGGGCAGGTTCAGACAGTTCTGGTACTGAAAGAGGGACGCGTGGAGCCACTGGAAGAGGTGGTGCAACCGGAGGTTTCTCTTGTGGCCTGTGGAAGAAGGATGAGGAAGAAAATAAGAGAAATGAGCGAGTACGAACCGCGCAATCTGAGCCCAAGAAAGTTTCGAGGTTGCTGGTAGCTTCATGGGCCGTGGTGCCGCCTGTATTGAGGTGTTTGGCGCGGATGCGGAATGGTCGTGTGTGCCCCAGGGGCTGGTACCCCACGAAGAAGGGGTCGAAGAAGATTGCACGGGAAGAGATACTTCTGAGACAGGGAGCTCCGGAGGGAGACTTGCATCGGAGGGAGAGTCGTGTGGGGCGGACGGGAAGCCATTCGACGAATCCTGTTTGTCGGAATAGAATGGATCGGCGGGGTCGTCAAAGGACTGTTTGTCCGCGGAATCCGGAGCAGGTGAGGTCGTTTTTCCGGGATGTGAGGTGCGTGGAGGATGTCCGTTTGCCCCAGGCCCACCTCGTCCTGAGCCACGACCACGGGCACCTCTTGTCGTGCCGCCACGGCCACCACGACCCCCGCGACCGCTACGCGAGTCGGTGCGATTGGGATGGTCCTTTGGGCTCGGATGGGAGGGAGTGGTTGGTTTTTTGTCTTTTTTGCTTTTAACGGAGCCCCATTGCTCTACCTGACCTGTGATTGGAGAAGAGTGAGCAGGGGTCAGTGAAAGACATGGTAGGAATACCTTCGCTGATTCTTTGAGCTGCAAGCTGGACGTCGCCGGCGACTTCGACCAGAAGGGACAAGAGGTCTGGTAATTAAAGATGAGTTGGGCGGGGAAGGTGGGGGAAGGAGGAGGACGTGCCCTCGACGGAGTAACCGGGAAAGAACTCTTGTAGTTGGTGTACTTGGCTGCGGTACTTTGACTCGCTGTCTGGCTGGTGCTGGAATCGAAAGGCTGTTGATTTGTAGGAAGACATCGTTGGCAAAGGAGAGAAACAAAACTTTTGGATTTCTTTCAATTTTAGAACGAGACCCCCCCAAAAAAATAAGTAACCCCTCCACGTCTGATCAACCTTCTCTCCTCCACATGCAGCTCGACGACGACCTCACCGTCCCCATCGGCGGCGACTCAGACGATCTCGACCGCGACCTCGCAGACCTCGCAAAGCTCCGCGCTAGCGTGCAGAATAACCTCCGTCTCCGCCCCATACGCTCCTTTTCCGCACTCCCAAAGCTCTCGTCGTCCCCCCCGCCCACACCGCCATCCGTCTACCACACTCCCGCCCAAGACCCTCCCGACAGAACACTCCCCGCCTGCGCCCCCGACGTTCTCGCCTCCCGTCTCGCCGCGTCCAGGCACCCTGTCGTCGTCGACACCCGGCCCCTCGCTGCCTACAACGCCGTCCACTTTATCGACAGTGTTAACATCGCCATCCCGTCCCTCATCCTCAAGAGGTCCCGCAAGCCAGGCAGCGGCTTCCAAACACTCGCTGCTCTCCGCCAGTTCATCACTTCCGACCAGGGCAAGCATCGCTGGGATGCCCTTCCATCCTCTGCCTCATGGGACGGCGACATCGTCCTCGTCCACGGCGAGGAAACGGACGACTCCGACATCGACAACCTCCAGGTCACCCCCTGGGCTCTCCTCTCCATCCTCTCTTCTCTTCTCGGTAAAGGTCACGTGCATTACCTACGAGGTGGCATAGCACCCGCCCAGTCCCATCCCCGTCTCCGAACTTTCTTCGTTACGCGCTCCCTCCGTCCTCCAGACGATGCAGACCCTTCATCGACAAAGGCAAAGGGCATCGGGCTCTTCCACCTCAACACATCCCCCCCAACTCAAACTCATTTCGAAATCGATCAGCCATCGCAGTCACCGCTCCTACTCATGCCCTCAGGTCTGCTCAACGACGCCAACAGCTCCCCTCCGTCATCACAGCTCTCCTTCCGTCGCCCACCACCCCCACGGCGTCCCAGCGCACCAAACCTCACCCGCATCATAACAAACGGAGGTGGTGAACAACAACTTTCGCTTCCCCGGCTTCATATCCGTACCGCTCCAATGCGCTCCGCGACCCTTCCCATCTCACCCTCCCAATCATCAGCGAGCCCCAACACCAACACTTTCTGTCTTCCCCCCCAGTCTCCTTCCCATCTCAACCTCCTCCACTCACATCACACGCCCCCCTTGTCATCACCCCGCTGGGCAACCAGCCCAGCCGAGCTCCTCCCGCCCCCTTCTCCCAGATTCGCACGTCCCACACCGCCCCGTACACCCGAAACGCCGCTAGCTATACCTCACCCTTCTCCTGGACTGAGCACTGCTCGGCCAGACGATCATCAGACTACCTCGGCTGACAGCGAGTTCCCGACTTTCACCGTGTCAATGATCCTGCCAAATTTCCTCTATCTCGGCCCAGAGCTAACCGTACCAGAGCATGTGCAGGAGCTCAAATCACTCGGGATCAAGAGGATACTCAACATTGCGGCAGAGTGTGATGACGATCATGGGCTCAATCTCAGGGATAATTTCGAGCGGTATACGAGGATCCCAATGAGGGATACGGTCGAAGAGGATAAGATCACCAAGGGGTTGAAGGAGGCTTGCCAGATACTAGGTAGGGTGCCTTTCTTTACGCTTCCTTTCTCTCTTCCTGTTGAGATGAGAATGTTAATTGTCTCGCTTTCCCGTGCGTGGTTTCGGTACCCATTCTGTGTCGTGTTGCAAAGATGAGGCGAGTCTCTTTGGAGCGAGCACCTACGTGCATTGCAAAGCGGGCAAGTCGCGTTCCGTGACCGCCGTGATGGCCTACCTCATTCATGCCAATCACTGGACGCTCTCGCGTGCGTACTCGTTCGTGCTCGAGCGTCGCAAAGGGATCTCTCCGAACATTGGGTTCGTGTCCGAGCTGATGACGTTTGAAGAACAAGAACTCGGCGGAAAATCGGTCGGCGTGGTGTCCGTCAACCCTGGGCAGCAAGGCGACAACAACGCGGGAGGAGGTGGGGATGCGCAAACGAGCTATGCGTATGCCGCGCAGAGTCGGAGACCGGGTCACACGCGGGAAAGTTTGCCTCCCCTGTTTACGGTCCAGGATTCGGAAGATGCAGGGGAGGTCGCGATGGGTCAGGATATGGAGATCAAGGACGAGGAGGGACGCTATCGGCACATGCGTAGGGCGCCGGTGGATCAAAATACGCTTCAACCCTTGCGGAGGGTGAGCAAGGCCGGATTGGAGAGCGCGATATAAGTAGTAGGTATACCCCCATTTGCATGTTACCACACATATCCTCACTTGCTGATACCATACGTACGGAGGATTCTTCTGTTGCATGTACGAGAATGAGGTATGTTACATTGGGAAACATGAGCGCTATAGGTCGAGGTATCGCCGCTTTCACAGGCTGCCATAAACTACCTCACCGTCTATGACGGTTGCCTTTACTTTGGCCTCCAAAATTTCTGACACGGGGACGGTCATGATATCCCGATCTAAAACTACAAAGTCTGCCTTCTTGCCTATCGAGAGCGAACCCAGCGTATCCTCTGCAAACGCTGCGTACGCTGCATCCAGCGTCATTCCTTTCAGCGCTTGTGCCCGTGTCAGGCGTTCCGACGGGTACCTAGAACAAGATCGCCAGTCAGTGGAACGTTGTCAAATGACCAACATACGACGTACCATCCTTGCGGTCCGTGAGGAGAATCCCCAGAAGGCGAGAGACGGGATATGGCGGCGTAGAATCCCAACAGGGGGTTGATGCCTTCGACGGGAAAGTCGGATCCGAGAGGGAGAACTCCCGTAGCGGACGTTCTTGGGGCAACACGATGAACGATCGTGGCTCGCGAAGAAAGAGAGGAAAAAAAAAGGAAGACATACCGGATCATCGTTTGATACGCATACGCTCCTCTTATTCTTGTTGGGCCCTGGAGTCGTTCGGTGAGAAATGTGGTAGCTGGACAAGATAGCAGCACACTTGCCAAACGTCGTTCCGCGTACCACATATCGCTCGTGCTGGAATATATTATCAGAGGTCTAGTTAATAGTTGGAGGTCAAGTCGTTGTGATGTACTCACGCATGTGTAGGCTGGACACTGGGTATCACTGCCTGCGCCTCAGCTCGCCGAGTACTGGAAGAAGGAGGCAAGACATACCTTGAAGCCGTCCAACTCGTTCTAGGTCGTCAAGGGTCATAATTTGAGCATGTTCGATACGGGGACGTCGTTGCGCTGCACTGCCGTGTTCCGAATGAGATAGGATATCTTCGAAAATGTCGAGTACAACGTGATTGGCGCGGTCACCGATGCAGTGGATGTTCTATGCAGATGGCTCGAACGCATCCCGAACAAACAAGACCTATACAAGAAACGTACCACTTGCCAACCGTCTTCCCAGAACTGTTTCACGAAAGCTGACAAGGTCTGTGGTTGTACGAGCATGAGTCCGTTAGTTGATGGGTCGTCAGAGTACTGCACTACTAATCAGGAAACGAGTTTGTATGATCAAATACGACACGAACAGGTTCTAACAGAGCCGCTCCAAAAGAGCCAAGTGCACCTTGGTTTCAATCGAGTGAGTCCAAGAGGTCTACGAAACATTCAGACAGACAAACCGTCAGTGAAAAGCTTGACGCTGCGAAGATTGAGACGTCCCGCAATGCCAAAGTCAACGAGACGAGTTAGGTTTTTACCCCAGTATTCATCGGAATCGATGTTGCCCATGAGGAACAGCCGGAGCTAAGGGGATTCTAGTCGTAGGCGCAAACTTGGGCAAAAAACCCACGTACAGGGAGTTTCCGAGTTGAAGCATACCTTGACGGGCGTCAGTTCATGCGGGGTTAACTATGGCAAGAACATACTCTTGATAAAATTCGATCTCGTGAGGTGCTGTCGCGGCATCGTGGATGGAAGTCAAGCCGACAGCATGCGCATCCCTCACGGTTCTGTCAAAGTAGTCGTGCAACTGATCTTTGGACGGAGCTGGAACTGGCACGATGCTCATCGCATTGTCGACGAATATTCCTGGAACTCATGAGCGATCTCAATGCACGGGCTCGCTACGGGTTTGTTTTACCGGTAGGTTTTCCAGAAGAGTCGCGCACGATCAAACCACCGTCCACCTGGTTAGGTAGGTTGCCCATGAGTTGCAACACCCGGTTGGAAACCCATGCTGCATGCCCATCGACACGGTTCAGGTAAATTCGACGACCTCTAAGCAGAGACTCGGAATCCAAGTCATCCTATACCATGTTAGGTAGAAGTCCGACGAGGAGGAAAGCCACGGACAGCAGTAGGATACTGGGCATCTGGCCATAGATTCTGATCCCATCCCATACCCACGACCCAGCGGGATGGATCGGCCAGAATGACGGAGTGTGACTTGACATGGTAAACGATGCGCTGCAATACCTCTGCGCTCTCGTCGAGTCAGGGTCGGAAAGTGGATGGAGGCAAATACCTTGTTTTGAACTGCAACCGGTGAGGTCGAGGTTCATTGCCTTGCCGTAGTCTTGCACGTGGGCATGTGCATCTGTCAACGGTCGGTCGGCGGAATGCTCGGCGGGATGTACACCAGACCTCTTACCTGCGAGACCCGGAACAACGATGCTGTCTTTTTCGACGAATGAGACGGGCAGCGAATGTTGCCAAAGGTCGAGTGGCCACAGTGGCAGTTGAAAGTTGGCGAGACTTGGAGTATGGCGCTTGTGCCAACGAGCCTTGATGTCCGCTGCCGCCACGCCTGTCGGGGAGCAGAAAAAAAGGAGAGATGGAGTGGCACCCACCTAGGTCCCCGACGTCTGCGATGGTGGTATTGCTGACGACGATGCACTCGACGTTGGGACGTGCAGCATCGACAGTATAAATTTTCTGTCCTCGAGCACAGACTGCATAATCGTCTGAAGAAGGCGCTACGGCCAGCACGACGCCGCCGAGAACCAGCGCCGAGGCCACTTGCAGTGCCCGCCAGTAAGTGTTGTCCGACATGTCCAAATTAGAGAATCACGCCGACTTCTCTCTCTGCCAGCGCCTTTTGCCCATGGAACCGACGTCGGAACACCACAAGAAGACGCTCTACGCGAAGCGCTCGTTTGGCAAGTATCCACATCCAGTAGACTCGCCCACCTACGACGCGCAAGTGCTCTCTTCCTTTTTCTCTCCACTTCACTTCACTTCATCATAAACAGTTCAGAAGAAGACAACGACCCCTTGACCGACGACGGCGCATCCGCAGTCTCCGTCCCCTTCTCCCCCCGCGCAGCCCGCGTCCAGAATGTCCCACACACATCCACCAAGCCCTCTCGCACGAGGCACCAGCTCGCCTCGAGCCTCCTCTCCGACGACGGCACCGACTCCCAGACCTACGACGGCGACGTCGAGTCCAGCATCACCGCCGGAGCGGGCCAGCATCCAGCCTCCAAAGGATTCCTCTACCCCACCTTGCACCGCGCCTCCTCCAACTCCACCCTGACCTCTCAGCTCGACGAAAACACACCGTCACCCTCTACGTCTCGGCACGCGACCCCGCCGCCACCTGCACAGCCGGTCGTGGTGCTCGATGCTCCCGCACACAAGCCCGTTCCCGCCTCTAACCCAGCTGACCTCACTCCAGAGGACATCCAGGCTTTTGTCCAGAGCACCATCAAGGGCGTCGAGCACCCTCGGCCATACCGCATCAATCCACCACCCACCGACAGACCGGTACGCATATACGCAGACGGTGAGCGTGATACCTTGGTTCATATGCTGAGTTGCTGAGCGACAACGTCAGGGGCATTCGATCTCTTCCACTATGGGTGCGGTTCACTTCCGCTTTGCCCCCCATGTTCGTGTCTGACTCTGAGCACGTTAGCCATGCCTTGCAGCTTCGACAGTCCAAGCTTTCTTTCCCCAATGTACATCTCATCGCTGGCGTGCACGCCGACAAGGACCTCATCGCACACAAGGCTGGTTGCATCATGAGCGGTCCAGAACGGTCAGTCATTCAAACAGACTGTCCTTGTAATCGCTGACGTCATTTAGATGCGAGGCCGTCCGGCATTGTCGCTGGGTTGACGAGGTCATTCCAGACTGCCCTTGGGTCATAGATGGCGCGTTTCTGGACGAGTGGAAGATCGACTACGTTACACACGACGAGGAAGCTTCGGCGGAAAATGATGATCTCTTTGGGATAGCGAAGCAAAGGGGTGAGATCGCGTCTCTTTGGAATTGCCAGCGATGTCGGCTGAGAGACGATGTCTAGGCCAGTTTATCCCGACTCGTCGCACGCCTGGCATCTCGACTTCTGATTTATTGGAGCGTATTTTTTCCGCTTATCGCAAACGGGACTTTGACGATAAAGTGGAAAGGATCGAACGCGCAGAACCCAAGATCCAAGGCTCCCATTTCGGGAACGCGAGTTGAACTTCATCAAGTTACTGTATCAGTAGTTCTTGA
>JBBPOM010000661.1:0-20469 GCA_038091455.1 Leccinum uliginosum | reverse complement strand
GTCTCAGAGTTCAACCAAATGCGGCAAGTTCTTCCAACTTATGTTTCAGTCGCATTGTCGCCCGGCGCTCCGAGCTGCTTCGTGGTAAGATTTCATAGCTTCCTGAACCCCAATTTGCGGTGCTCAGGTTGGGTAAACTCAATTTGACTATATGACCTAGGAATTTGGAGCATCGGGCTTCCTTTCCTGCGGGACGTATACAGCGTGTTCGATTACGGTACATTGCAGGTCGGATTTGCGAAGCTCGCTTGAATTTTTGCGGATGTTCCCGGTACACTATAGTATGTTCAGTGATTTAATATAAGAGTTCGTCGTAAATCGATGTAATAGTTGATTAATACGGACAAGCCGGGCCGTCGAGCTCCTGGAAGATGCCCAGGAAGGAGTTTCTGGCACCAACAACGCCATCGTCATTGCGAGCGCTTCTCACGGCCCTCCATACAGCCCATGTTGTCCAACTGATCGATCACATTCTGCTTTCCCTCACCTATTCCCAATCTGCTTCACTCTACGGTTACCTTTCCTGATTCAAGAACGGTGGATTGGCTCTGCAATGCCAAAGTCAACACTGCATTGACAAGAAACAATGTGAATAAACTCGAGTACTACATAATTGTCGACCACTGTGTGTCGATGTTGGGTGAGTGTAAATATACTCATAAGCACTTGGTGCGCACGGTGAAGAGTCAATCTGTAAACCGAGCACGAACCTCTGTTCCAAGAGCCTTAGTTACATTATGCTGTTCAAGTTGTCGTACTCTCATTACCGACGTCACAGGCTCGGAACTTCCCCGCTTGGACTCCGGACCAGGATAGACAAGTGATCCTATGGTTGACTGGTTTCTGGGAGAGGAAAAAAAAACGAAGAAAAAATATAGCCAACATCCTCTCTGGCGGGGAGTCGAACCCCGCTCTTCCGCGGACTGAATTCCATCGGGTGAAATTCAATGACAGGCGGATGTACTATCCGATATACTACCAGAGAACTGATCAATCGGCGTCTGATGGGCAATTGAAAGGGTCACTGTCGAAAGCGGTGTTTAGAAACCAACCAATATGTATAGCCGAGCGAGAAAAGAAAAAAGCAAGGGATGATCTTTATAAGCTAACGCTTTATAATGCATCGCTGTCTTCGCTCGGTACATAGAATAGCCCGTCCGTTTGGGTCAGTAATTTGTAGTCAAAAATTGTTTCGGGCGTCGGAAGCATCTGAGCGGCAAGGATAATATTTACATATATATTTCACGGGAATTGTAGTAGGGCCATGAGAGCATAGATGTTTGTGAATCAAGACAGGTTAATTCCCCCATCAATTGCGATCTGATATAATGCTTTAGCACCGCCGCCTTACTTAAAAGCAAGGAAGAACTACTCACGCATTGCCCTGAAACAAGTACACGCATGCAAGTGAGCGAACATAGAATAGAGATTAAATGATACGTGCCGGTCATGTAGGACCCCTCTTTGGAAGCAAGGAAGCTCACGAGATTGGCCACGTCCTCTGGCTGACCAATGCGGTTGATAGCGCGCATATCTAGGCGCTACCGATTACATGAGAGACATGATCGCAACGGACTCGAACGAGACGGATCAACTTACTTTAAGGATGGAAGGAAACAATGGGTGATCATCCAGGTTTGTACGGATCGCCTCAGTCGCTGCCGATGACACTCAGTTCAATTCCAAAATCTAAGATACTCCAACACTCACCCATCGGCGTCTCAATGACACCGGGGGCATAGCAATTCGCCGTGATACTGTGTTCACCGAGTTCGAGCGCTGATGCGATCAGTTACGCAAGAGCTCGGAAAGAAGACAATCAGTTCTCACCAGCAGCTTGTGTCAGGCCTCTGATAGCAAATTTACTGGCAGAGTAAGCGCTAGCCAGCGCCGCCGCCGACTTCCCGGCCGTAGAGCTTGCGCCAATAATCCGTCCTCCGCGTCCTTGTTTAATCATCTGCTGCGCCGCGTATTTGTAGCACAAGAAGGCGCCTCGCACATTGGTGGCCATGACCCGCTCCCAGTCATCTAATTCGGCTGTGAGATACTTGTGTCAGCACGGGAATCTCAGGAGGCGACCTCGCGATAACAGGCCTACTGGACACCAAGGAAGCCATGGAACAAATCCCCGCATTCGCTATCATCTATTAGGACGCGGTCAATTGAATTGCTGCATAAAACTCATGATACTACTCACGACGTCTAGCCCTCCGAGTTGATCAACGGCGGCTTGGACCATTCCCTTGACCTCTTCCTCGACGGTCACGTCTCCTGGGACCAACAACGTCCTTCGACCTATCTTTTCGATCTCATCTGCAACGGCACGAAGCTGATCACCTTTAGATGTGATGTCGTTGAGCGCGACGTTGAACCCGTCCTTGGCAAGGCGAAGTGCAATGCCGCGCCCGATACCCTGAGCGGATCCGGTGACGAGAGCGACGCCCTTGTCGACGGAGTCCATGATACTATATCTAGCGGCGTTGGAAGTAAGGAATCAAAGTACCAACGGGAAAAGAGAAGGTCTGCTTCGACGGTTGGTTGGTTTGGAAGAATCGGAACTCACTGCAGGGCTGGTCTTATACCCCTCGGGGCTAGTGAGCTAGTAGTCTCTACTAGCCTAGACTGTGTTGTGACAGGGTAATTTTGAATACGTTTCAGCTGTCAACGACCTCGATCTCGATCCACTTTATGGGGGTCCCGTGGGAGTAGGTTTCAATATCACATTCCTGCCAGAAAGCCAAGTCGATAGCTTCCCTGCCATGAGGAGCGTTCTAATGGCTGATAGGCAAACTACTCACTGTGAGGCAGACGGAGAGCTGGACCACACACGCAACTCTCCAATATGCCACGACTATATTGTCATTGACAAGTGTTTCAATCGTCGGAGGCTGAGCGGCGACCATAAAATACAACTGTATTTTTACAACATTTTTGATTGGGCCACAAAACCAACATGGACGTCTATGCATCAAGACAGGGTCAGTCCTCCATCAATCGCAATCTGTATCAAGCATTATTCAGCATCGCTGCTTCGAGAGCAGATTATTAAGGAATATCAAAACTACTCACGCATTGCCCTGTCACAAGTTTGCGCCCGTTAGCAAGCAAATATCTATCGGAGATCAAAGCAACACTTGCCAGTCATCAAGTACGCCTCCTTGGAGACGAGATAGCTTACGAGATTGGCAACATCCTCTGGCTGAGCGATGCGGTTGATAGGGCGCGCGTTGATGCGCTATGACACGAGAGACATAGTCGCAACCGACGAGCATGACAAAGGTCAACTTACACTGCTTATAGAACTGAGAACTGCCGGGTCGATATTCACGGGAGCTTCGCCACTAAGAACGCCAGCCGCTATTCATTCTCACTCAGCGTGCCATTCAACCAAGATCAGATGCGCCCACACTGACCCATTGGCGTATCGGTGGGGCCAGGAGCGTAGCAATTCACCGTGATGTCATTTTCACCCAGTTCGAGCGCTGATTTAAGTAAGTAATCAGCGAAATCCGATTCACATCTAGCAAGACGAATAGAATACGATCGCTCACCAGCAGTTTGCGTCAGACCTCTGATAGCAAACTTACTGGCAGAATAAGCGCATCTAAACTGTGATGCCATCTTCCCGACCGTGGAGCTCGCGCCAATGATCCGTCCTCCGCGTCCTTGCTTGATCATCTGCTGCGCCGCGTATTTATAGCACAAGAAAGTGCCACGTGCGTTCGTGGCCATAACCTGCTCCCAATCATCTAATTTGGCTGCGAAATACCCCATTGAGTTAACACAGACGCCTCAAGATAACTTTGCCAGAGGTGCCTACTGGATATCAATGGAGCCAGGGGAGCAATTCCCGCGTTCGCTACCATCTACGACGCGTCGGAAGAACGACAACGCATTGGTCGATCAAAATTTACCACCTATAAATATAATGAGATTGCTCACGACGTCCAGCCCTCCGAGTTGATCAACGACGGCTTGGACCATTCCCTTGACCTCTTCTTCGACGGTCACGTCTCCTGGGACCAACAACGTCCTTCGACCCACCTTTTCGATCTCGTCCGCAACGGCACGAAGCTGATCACCTTTAGATGAGATGTCGTTGAGCGCGATGTCGAACCCGTCCTTTGCGAGGCGAAATGCGATGCTACGTCCAATACCCTGGGCAGATCCGGTGATAAGAGCGACACCCTTGTCGATGGAGGCCATGTCTCTGGCTGGAAAGGAGCAAGTAAAGCAATAAATATGGCCGAGAAAAGAGAACCACTCCGTTTCAAGCTGACCATGGCTATTATGTAGTATGATACGCCTATCGATCACTCTATTTGCTGTCGGTCCGTTGGTTGCTGAGAGCTGCTCTCCGGAGCCCGCGACCACTATCATTGCAGCGTTACATAGCATCAATTCATCGTGGACGGAAACTTGCCAATGCCAGGAGAATCACTCAACATGCATCACGTGGTGAAAATCGAGCGATCTTTATTTGTTGTTATTTATGTAAAATCTTTCCGTGTCTCGACTCTAGGGTGCTTGCTTCGGGAAACTGATCATGATGCATGATGTACGGTATACACTGATTTACTTAAATGTATAGTATTTCAACCTTGTGCTGAGGCACTGAGGTAGACGAGTGAGTCGGACGATTGAAGGTGGACATTAGTGCTTCTGGAAAACCCGACTCCATCAGGCAGCTGGGGCAACATCAAGATTCAAGACCATCAAGACCGGCTGATAGGCGGAGATAAACTGGCGAGAGCGCACGGCAAAGCACTGAGTCTCCCGCATCTCCTCCGGACTACGTAGCACCTAGTAGCGCCATGTTCACTGGTCTGGCAAGCCCTGCCTTTTTTTTTGCATGATTTACTGCGCTCAATGTCACTTAGATCGAGCATGTTGGCACCATCTCTTCCGTGCAGCGAGACGCAGGGGGGTGTACTCTGACAATATCCGACTCTGCACCCATTCTGGTCGACTGTCACATCGGTGATTCGATCGCAGTGAACGGAGCGTGTTTGACCGTCACCGAGTTCGACAAGGAGAAGGACGCAGGCTACTTCAAAGTATGGCTGGCAAACGAGACGCTGGACAGGACCGATCTGGGTACGGGCCCTTGTTGACAGTCCACCATGTTCCATTTTGACGCGAATATCTTAGGTGACCGTAAAGAGGGCGAGAAAGTGAACCTCGAGCGGGCTATGCTCGCGCATGTCAGGTTCGGTGGCCATTTTGTGCAGGTACGAGCGATGCAGACCACCGCTCCGTCTTTCTTTCCTGACACGCAAAAGGCTCATGTCGATACCACTGCAACCATCGTCCGAAGAGAGCATGATGGCGATTCCTTGCGGTTGTGGTTCCAGTTTCCAGAGCCCACAGCTGATCGCCCTTCGCTGATGCCATACCTGATCCCGAAAGGATATGTCACGATCGACGGCACCTCCCTCACCTTGACTGAGGTGAACGACTCGGAACGAATCTTTGGGATCATGCTCGTCCGACATACGCAAGAAAAGATAACGCTTCCAAGGAAGGCGGAGGGCGCACGCGTTAACATCGAGGTGGACATGGTTGGCAAGTACGTGATGAAGAGCGTCATTGCTGTGTTGGGTGGGGGAGGGGAGGAACCTGGAATACGCCAGCTGATAGAAAAAGCGGTGGAGAATGTAGCAGCAAAATAGAAGTAGTACTTGTGTGGTGTTTTGATGTTGTACCGCAACAACCGTCGTCGAAATTCACCCAATCTATCTTTCACAAAAGTGACTTCAGTCACCTCGATACAGGTAACCACACGGCTCCACATCAAGGCAGGCAATGCCTTTGCTCGTCCCCAACACTGGCCAAGGCCAGGTTCTCCCACCAAGCATCCCCGAACGTTCTCCCTCGCACCATCTCCCTTGGCGTCTGCCGTTTGGTACGTTTTCCGTACTGAGGGACTGGAAGACGCAGAGGAGGAGGATTCGGACCTCGATTAGGGCGAAACTCGGGGTCGGTAATTTCGAAACTGAGAAGGACACCCGCGTCACTTGCACCACCACCACGACGTTGCCTAATGCCTAGTTTGCATCGTTGTATGCTTACCTCACATTTGCTGCGTCTCTTCGCTTGTAATCGCTGTCGAACGTGTTACTGGTTGTGCAGATGACTGGAATACTGAGCAGTCTGCTTCAGATGGCTGACCGTGACGAGGAGCAGCGACGACCGGATTGGCCGGTGAACGACACGATCCTGCTCGAGAAGCGGCATTTCGGGACGGTGAAGGTGAAGGAAAGGATCTCCGACGGAGAGGAGAGACAGTGACACCCTTCTGCGCGTCTCCCGACACAGCCTCAATCAACATCGCAGCCACCTCTGATCTGACTCTCCCACCACCGCCTACGGCCCGGGTGACCTACCATCGTGATCGTCTGATGGTTTGTCGATGATGAGAGGGGGAGATGTCGTCTAAAAATCGAAACTCGGTTTCGACGAGAAGACGGTGGTGCCGGAGGCAGCTGGACGAGAGGGAGCACGAAGGTGGAAGAGCGGATATGATCGCGATTCGCGAATGTGATGTTATTCCGTGCATTGAAGGTGCATTGATCGTGAAAAGAAAAGGATGGAGGAACGGTGGGCAGTGGGCATACCAGGGCCGCACAGTGTTTCGACGAAAAGACGGAGGTTGCCGGACGAGAGCGTACTGTAGCCCGAGCTCGGGTGGCGGAAAGTCGGGAGGCGGAGTCATCGGTCACTCGTTTCTTGTCCCTTGCCGCTGACGCCCATCTGGTCGTATTCGCGAATGTGATGTTACATATTCCGTGTATTGAATGTGTCTTGATCGTGAAAAGAAAAGAACAGAGGGACTGGATGTGCAGGCAGCGTTTGCCAGTGCTTGTGACTTCAGAGTCTGCACGACATTTGAACTTACATAATCATCAAAATTGAACCACAGGCAGCCCCTGAGGGCAGGAAAAATCGTAAAATCATGTCAGAAGTGTAAGATGGTACATAAAATACAACGTGTATCCTTCGTGAGAGCGTGGCTTCCCAACCACCGCGCCTGTTGACCACCACGTCTCACCAATTCTCCAACATGACCTGCGCGCACTCCTAGGGAAAGAAGAGACTTTCAGCATCCAAGGTTCCTCTCGTTAGTCTCACGAACAAACAACTAACCTTGAGTCTCGCAAGGTTGTGCACAATGGCCACGTTGAGGATCGTCCTCAACTTCCTCTTCATCTCTGCTTTTCCGACGACCAACTGATACGATCCCGAACACGAGCAATATCGCGACGCGTTGTCACATCGGACTTGCTTGCATTTCACACAACGCATGTCCTGTTGGGCAAACGACTTCTCGATGATGCCAACCATCCGGACCAGCTCCATCTCTATCGCAGCCCGATCGTATTCGCCATCACATCCTCGACACGTCCACTTGGGCGGTCCGACGGTCGAACCATCCGGCATGAGCCCCGGATCACGACAAAAGTCAAAGTCACGAAGGGCATCGCACGTCCTGCACGCGACGTTGGATAACTTGAGTGTTTCGCAAGGGTTTCGGAATACAGCATCGTTGGCAAACTCTCGGATGCCTGCCAAGTCAAGGAGATTTCGCTTCATTAACCCGATTTCGATCTGATAGTCTCCCGCAAGGCCAAATACCGCGCAAGTAAACTTGACGAACTCGAGGACGGGGTTCGTGAGTGTGAGATAAGAGCCAGGGAGTACGGGGAAGGCGAATTGAGAGTGGAGCTCTTCATCATATGTCGAATCTCTATGCTTGTTCTGAATGAAGCCTACGAGCCGCAAGAGTTTCCGGGTGAGCTTCCTGGAGATAAACTCGCGAGTGGCATCTAGCTCCTTCGTCTTCCCAGCGTCTCGCTGTGTAGTATCGGGTGCAGAGTTGGGGAGTATCCGAAGCGGGGCTCGTGAGCTCGCGTTCATCTTCTGTCTGACCTTGTAGAGCTCGACAATGAAGTACTGGATCGCCGAGCTCATGTCGCTTTGGATCGCGGGCGGGAGATACGTCTCTATGTTCCATCGCATTTCAAGAGTGAGTTCCTCCGGAGGCTCGAGAGCCAAGGGGTCCTCGCAAACGACACCACCAAAATTGGCCGAGTCCATGAACAGCAGGAAGTCGTAGTAGCGCTCGGTCTTCAGATACATGTGTTGGAATAGCTCGTGAGACGTGACTGCCGTCGCGATATAGGTCGCGTATGCGTTAGCCGTTCCGGGTGGCTTCGAGGTAGCAAGCATAATTCGACTGAAATCGGCGTAGATGACATGGGAACCGAGCCGTTTGAACTCCGCAAGCATCTGTATGAACGTTTTCCGCATAAGCCCATGGATGAAACGGTGAACGCTGGGGTCATAAAGATGAGAGCCGCTCGTGCTGACCCATCGCCAGAAATGGTCGATGGCCAACGTCGCAGGACTGTCGAAATTGCACTGGATTTTGTCAAGAAGCCAGGCTTTGATCATCGACTTCATGATCCCAAACGTCAAGGTCGAGACATTGGACTCTCCAAGGGTAAGGTCGCGTTGTCCTTCACCCTGGTTGTATGCGCTCAAGGTACGCGATGTGGAGTCAAACGCCGTCGTCCCTCCACTGCCCTCCAGCTCGTTCACTACGACAGAGTGTAGAACGGAGTTGACTGCTAGGTTCCGAACCGTGATTTCCAGGCAGACATTGGAGTAGCACCCAGGAGTCATGAACTCCGTGTTCTGTAGTTCCTCCGTCGGCCGATTGTCAGCCTCCCTACCACCGAGATCTGGGCGGTCTGTGGGTGACCACCAGAGAACGATATCTTGCTGAATCAGCCGCCGCGCAAAGCTAATATCGGAGAGAACCAGAGGTTGGTCGCCATCGATGTGCCCAATGGGAATGTCGTAATAATCCGAAAGAGCAATAGAACGGTCGAGCCACACACCACACATCAAGTAGCGGTGTAGCATCTTTTGAGCGACATTCGTTTGCCAAGGAAAGACGTCGAGCGTATGAAAGACCTTGGCTTTGGGCATCGACAAGACAGGAAATCTCGAAAGTTTGGGAACGTGCGTGTCAAAGTAGACTTGCTCTTTGGTCGACGAGATGATGACCGTGAACGATAAGTTTTCCAAAAGCCCGAGTTCTCGGGAAATCGCTTTGAGGGCCGAGACGTCCTTGCTATGGTAAGTCGTAGTGAAGTCGCAAGAAGAGGGGTATTGCATAGAAGCAGGATCTCCGAATTTACTTTGCCGTTTCTGCAAAAGATCTTTATACAATTCCTGCAGACGCGGTATGCCTTGGCGACGTGTTGCAGGGTCTACTAGATGCATCTTCACGACGCCGCTTGGAAGGAAGAGCGCAAACACGTGAATCGGAGCACTTTGCGAACAGGCGTGATATAGCAGCAAGTGTTTGCTACCACTACCGCCATCAAGGTACGTCCTGCGAGACAGGGAAGGATTAGCACGATCGAGTTGGTTCAGGTCGACTCCCGTGGTTTGGGCTCTATTGAGAGTTAAGCCTAGTTCATCGACAGTGCAAGTCTTGCCTAGTTTGAGCAAAGCACGCATCTCCAGCGGAACCTATCAAGGTAAATATAAGAAATACGCTGGCTCGCATGGAACTGCTCTACATACCTGCCGCTCGAACACACCGTCAACATTTGGATCGTTCGTCAAGTCCGTAAAGTGTTCTTGAATGTCATCATACACGTCCTCCTTGACGACCACCTTGTACAGGTTGTTGCAGGGAATGTCCCTCGGTAGGTGTCGCACGACCTTCTCCAACTGGTAGTATTCCGTGCGGAACAAATCGTCCCTAGGTGGATTCTTGAAGTGAAGATAAAACTGCCTCGGAATACGAAGAGGGACTGGAGTGATCTCTCCGTCAACAGAAACCCATAACGTAAAACGTCCAGAAATCTTGCTCGGTCGGATCTGTATGATATCCCACCGTTGCGTCGTTCGTATCCGTGCACCTCTGAACATGGATGGGACGACCGTAGACGTGTCTCCGCCCCAACGTGCTTCCCGCCTCTTACGCCAGCAAGGCTTGATCGCTTTAAGCCAAGCCGAGTAATTTAAAGCGGGATCTGGCAGGGGTGCGGTGCGCTCGTCGTCTTCTTGAACTTTGGCGCTCGGACTTGGCTTCCGCGTGACCTTGCGGGTCACGACAGCGATACGCCCATCGGTAGGATGCTTCTGCGTTCCAAAGTCTTCCATATCGCTCTCTCCATCCTCCTGCGCCTTCCGCGGAGCGACAGAAAAAAAGTCCGTAACCTTGTTCTGCTTGAACTTGTCTATAGCACCTGCCACTCGGCGATGCAACCAATCGGGATGCCTAATCCGTGGCACGGGATTCGAGACGCCCTGCATGGCAGCAGGAATAGTGATCAGCTTCTGAATCACGGAACCCAGTCGCTCGATGTAGTACTGCCAGTCCAGAATCGAACGAAGGTCAAAGTTGCATAGACTATTATCCTTGAGCCATTTGCGAAGGTATGTCCGCTTGACGGACTCTTCGGCTGAGAAAATGGCCACCGGAATCGCTCGCTCGGTGACGGGCGCGGCATGTGGCTTCGCAGAGATGACAAACTTGCAAGCGAGACCCTTGTCTTTGACCATTTGATCGCCCAAGAACTCGGCGAGCCTCTTCGCAGTACTGATAGACGTAGACTTTTGTCCAGCATACTCGGCGAGCGTCTTCGACATGCTTCTGTTCTCGGCAATGAGTTCGACAAGTTCATCATCCCCCAACGTTTCCGCGTGAGAGAAGAGAATGTCGAGCCATTGATCGGCGACATTTGCAACAGCGCCGTAGCATTCCTCGGTCGTAGAGCCGAGCAAGAATCTCTCAAAGATCTGAGATTGGAAGATCTTGATGAGTTGGAGTTCGCCACGTCGCTTGACCTCGAAACCCTTGAGCTCCGCCATAGAACCATCGTCGTTGAACACCGCATAACGCTTCTTGAGCAGCTTGTCCTCTTCCTTTGATGAGGGAAGAATCATTGCCCGGTACGGCCCGTCGAGCTCGAAAAAGATGGAGTTTTCAGAGTGAACATCATATTCCCCAGTTTCGGGGTTCAAGTTGTGGTATTGGTGATTCGTGAACCGGGCGTGCACGAGATGGTTGAGCATCGTACAAGGATACGAGATACTGATGGTCTTGCCGTTCGTCAACTTGAACTTGAAGTTCTCCGGGAACACGCCCGGGAGCATGCACCAAATTCCGTCCGTGTCCAGCTCCAGAGGACGCCCGATCTGCTCGACCAACGCACGAGCCATCTGGATGATGCTCGCACCCGTGAGACACGTAATACCCGCCATCTCCATCGAATGCCAGCGTGCACCTTTGCGCATCACATACCCGTAGAATGAATTGAGAATACACTTGTGCGCAAGCTGCAACGAGTCATAGACAACGATCATTTTCTTCGCCTCGTCCACCTCCGTCAGCGAGCGACCCTCGCCAAGAACCGTGTCAAGATTCTTCTTCCACGTCTTGAGGAGCCCCTTGTACTCGTACCGCCGATCACGGAATCGGCGCACGGTATCAACATAGAACGGATTTTCCTGCTGACACACGATAGACTCGCGCGTCTCGACCCTCGTATCCTTGGTCTTCTTGTACACCTTGCGAGAGTAGTCTCCAAGCCGCTTGTGCAACAGCGCTGTCTGCTCCGTCTCCGTCAGGTCCACGAATTTCCGCTGCGGTCCGCCGGGTTTCTTGGGAGGGAAGGACTCCTGATTCAGCGCATGTCGAATCATGTTGTACTCGTCCCTGTGCGCCGGGAAGAATTCGCCTCTCCACGCCCACTCCAGCCTTCTGTCGCATTTCTTTCCCGGCCGGTTGTAGTCACACACCGCGCACACTGACTCGTCGACCATAGAGTCCGGTTGCAGTCGATTCGACAACATGATGTTGGGGTACATCGCGGCGACGTCAAGATGGTAGATCAACGGCTTGTCCGTTCGCTTTGGATTATCTCGCATGACTTCGAGAGCGGATTGGATCTGAGCCTTGACTTCATCGTAGTTGGTGACGCTCTCCAAAGACTGGTGGTTTTCCTCGACGATGCAAAACGTCAGGGCAGCATCCAAATCGTCGATCAACTAAACACGTCGGGCGGTGAGCAAGGGGCCAGCACCGTGCAAAGAATACTACGGACCTTTTGAACAGCGTTGGGAACGACTTTGAAGTCCGTAGGGATGTCGCTGCGGAAAACGCCAGCTTCCAACGCCTCTACGTGTCCTCCAACGTACGTTTCCGAGGCGAGCAAGTGGCCTTCAAACATGCTCAAGTGAGCCTCTTCGTGTCGATTGGGCATAATAATGCGGCCTCGGTACGCCTCCACCTGCATCATGGTCCATGAGCGAGGCCCCAAGTTACGAACAAGTCTGCTCACCATCAACAACGTCTCACAAAGCGTCCCACTTCCCTTTCGCAAGACCTCGTCAGGGCACAACGGGATGATGTTGCACAAGGAGAAAATGAACGGATGCACATATTTCATGTACAGATAATACGTCGCCACCGCATCGGAGACAGAGTACTGAGCAAGGACTTGCGGCTGCTCCATAGCATACCTGGCGATCGACGTTCAATACACACACATCAACCAGAGGAACGTCAACGTACGGCGTCATCAATTCAGGATCCAACTCGATCGGATTATACCCCAGCTTTGACGTCGTGACCGCCTTCAGGCCCTGACTACCTTGCGGTAAATACGAGTCGCGCTTCACCCAACGGAAGCAGTCCATGTGCACACAACAACGGCTCTTAAACTCGTCCTCCGAGTCCTTTGCAAAGCCGGTCTCGAGAAACATGTCGATCCCATTAGCCTTGGCCCTCGCGTAAAGAAACGGAAAGTCAAAGAAATCGCCGTTGAACGTCGCCATGACCGTAGGCTTCACGTCTTGAATGTGCTGGAAGAACCTCGTGATCGTCGCAGCCTGGCCAACCCAACGCCAGTGTGAACAAACAAACATCACTGCGGAAGAATGACGCACCTCGTCCTTTTCGTTGTACACGATAAACGGCCCTTCGTACCCTTCCTTGGGGGTATACTCAAAGTTCTCGATGTCCTCGCTCACGATCTCGCGGTTCGTGATGAGATAGCCCTGTCCGTCAATCATGTACGAAATCATCATCACCTGGTCGATCTCCGAGTCAGGAAACTTGAGCGGCGCCTTCGTCGTCTCGATGTCGTACGCCATGACCACAGGATCCGCACGCTTGACACGCTCCGTGATCTGCTCAAAGCTAGGTTGACCAGCATTGAACGTCACCGCGTACCACAACCCGACGCGCAGCTCGTTGTCGATAGCCACGCGCAGGTAATACGGCACGTCAAACTCCCGAACGTCGACGATGCACTCGCGGGGATCCCGTTCCCTATAGTTCCCCCCGTTAATGCTCCCCCCGATTTCCGCCCACTCGCCCTCGAGTTCCATGTTCGTGCTCGGGCCCGCCGTAGCATTGACGACTTCGGCATAGGCATCGATGGCTCCCCGTTTCGCGCCATTCTTGAGCGCAAACGGTACGATCTCGCGTCTGACGACGAGAAGGTCCGAAACGTTGCGAAAGCACAACTGAAGGAAAAGCCTCCGGTGTCCCATCAAATGATTCGGCAACTTGAGGTCCTCCTTGACCTGGCGTACGATCTTGTGAATGACGCCTTCGTACCGCTTCATGAGCCACTCCTCGACGCTCGCTTCCGACCCGCTCTAGATGCACACCGTCAGAACCGCCTTTACATCCAAAAAAAAAAAAAAAGTCCAAACGCCCACCTTGCAAGCGATCAAAAAATACGGCTCGTACTGCATCGTGCATTTGAACGACTTCCCGTCGTCCTGTATGAAATAAAAATCCACAGCAGCCTTGCCGCCTGGGTTCTCCGGGTCCTTGACCAACGTCGGGTGCATGTTGATGAGCCAGCCCTCTCTCCGCCCCCCTTCCTGCAGCCGCGCGAACCCGAGCTTCTCGTCGATCTCGTCGCCTAACTCGACTTGCTCGAACCGCTCGGCGAGCTGTGTACCGTCGTCTTCGCGCTGAGGGAGAGGCCCTTCGCCTGGTCCGTTGGGGCCGTTGCCGTTGGATGCGCCGCCTCGTCCGCCTCTCCCTCTGCCACGACCACCTCGAAAATAGTTTCCTCCTCTGTATCCAGAACGTCCTCCGCGCCCTGCACGTCCGCGACCATTTGATGTCAGCCCGAAGGTGCTCCCGCGCGCCATGTGAGTGAAGAGAATGTTTGAAGACTCGGACTTGTCGCGTATTCACAATGTGAACTCACGTGATGTGACATACACGACGCGTCACGTCTTCATTCGGTCACGCAAGATAACAACCCGAAGCTCATGAGTACTTGAGTTTCGGTAGACAGAAAGGAAACACGACAAACAGTGGGGGAAGGGTATACCATATAAGACATCATACGCACATGATTTCGAAAAAAGGAAGAGAAAACATTTCTTTCAGCAGCGTAAGGAGCAATGAAAATCCGTAACCTGTACCAGAATATGAGCCTCACGATTGCGCATTGTCAATGAGATATCGATAGAATGTAAAGGGAAAGAAAACGATACAGTATGAGGATAGAGTACGTGGGTGACCATAAGCGATCAGAGTAGCAATGTGAAATCGTAGTGCGGAGGGAGGTCCCAGGAAAAAAAAGAGAAACAGAAAGAAAAACAAAATGAAACAGGAAACAGGACCAGGACAGAGCGCAAGGTAGCCAGACAGCACGCAAAGAAAAAAGATAAAGAAAATCCACGGATCTCGACAACACAAAAGGTGGAAACGATCGTGACAACTCATTCCCCGACTTACTCTTCTTCACCTTCATCCTCTTCTTGAATCGCATGCTTGAAAGCCGGTCCGCGCGCCGCTGGCAACTGCCACCGTCCACCCCTCGCTTCCGGCGCTTCAAACGATGGGTCACCCTGGCCAGGGGAAGGCGAAGACCTCCCAGCCGGCGAATGACTACCTCCCCGTCTCCCCACAACACCAGCACCAGAGCTCGCACGAGCTTTGCCCGTTCGCGAGTGCCCGCCGTGATTCCGCGGCGGTGGCGACATGACCAGTGGTATCGGCGCCTCCAGCGTCAAATACGATGAGTTCGTACTCGAGCTCGTCGCACTCCCAGGCATCTGCCCAAGACCACCCGCAAACTCGGGCACGTCCTCGTCCTCATCTACCCAGTCACTCTCATCTCCCATGTTCAGGCTTGGCCGTCCCGCACTGAACACGTCCCTAATGTCCGGCGCCGGCGAGATGACCAAAACTTCGACAGGGAGATGAGTGCTCCGGCTTTGCCAGCCAGGAGGCTCATGTCCCCAACTCTTCTTCCACGATGTGCGTCCTAATGAACCAGAGTTATGCGGGCTCGTGAATGGTGTGATACGCTTCTGAGCAATGAACATGCCTGCACTGCGTCTGGGGGTATTCTCGTCCAACGACCGTCTTGAAGGATATCCCTTGAATGGCGAGCCCGTTCGCCTCGCCTCGCCCTCGGATGCTTCGTAGAATGACGTGGGTCGTGATGATGAAAGCGAATGTGCAGAGGAAGCGGCAGAGTTCGTGCGGTGATGCGCAGCACGCACATTTCCGGGTGTACTTTGAATTTGCCGTACGACGCGCGTAGAGGAAGAAGAGCCTGCCCTGCGATGGTTGTACTTGGGCAGTGGTGATGAGTTACGATAGTACGCTGACCCATTTGATCCCGTGGACGGTGATTTTCCATGCCGAGGAACACCGCCAAGGGTAACGCTGTGTACAGACGACGGTCGTGAGGAGTAATCACCTCTCTCAGAGTTGGGCGTGTCCGCGCCAAAGGATCGGACAGAATGGATCTGATCAAGCGTATGTGATGGCTCGAGCATGAAGATCTGAGCAGAATTGCCGGACGACCTGCGAGAATTGACACTGCTGGATCGACGAGATGAAACGGACTGTCGTTTGACACGCCGACCCCGCCCGCCCCCACTCGTGCGCCGCTTGACCGTACTCTTACTGGAAGGGGGCGTGGACGTAGTGGGTGGAGCAACCATGGATCGAGAATAATGCAGCCCGCGGGGACCACCCTGCGATAGCGGCGGCGGCGTCTCCTTGCGTTTCCCCTTCCTATCCTCTTGAAACCAGAGGCGAAACGCAGACAATAAGCTTGCGCGATTTCGGCTGGGAGCGATAACCCTTCCGCCATTCTCGGAGAAATTCGGAAGCGAATTCAACGTATCACCCGGAGAATTAGCAGGAGTCGGCGCATAGCCACTGGGGGGTGACGTCCGGCCACCTGCCATTACCCAAGGCGACCCAGGTATAGCAGGCAGATCAGGGGGAGGCGAGGAGGAGGATGGCGTCACGTCCTTTGCCTTCACCGGTGGTGACTTGGTCAATTTAGACGAGCTGGCGCTTCCATGCGAGCTACGGGGATCATCCCCAACCTGCATCTTATCATTCTCGCGTGGCTTCTCCTTGTCTCGTTGAGCTTCGCGTTGGTCTTTGACCACTTCCGCCGACTTCTTGCGAACAAGCCCGGCCGCTTCAAGGGCTGTTGTCGCTCGTTGCATGATGCTCACACTTCCAGAGCGAGCCTTTGCTTCTCTCTTCAACTTGAGTCCATCTTTATCCTTGCTCTCTATCCCCTTGTAGCTCCCGCTCGGCGTAGATGGACTTGAGCGCACAGAAGACTCGTTTGTGGTTGGTGAGGGCGATAGGAATGGCGACTTTGCGCGGGGTGGAGTAGCCGGACGCACGGCTGAAGGAACCGTCGGGGTGGGTGGTACAAGGGCGAACGCCGGAGGGGCAGGCGCAGGAGAGGAATCGTCGGTTTGTACAGCAAAGCTCCGTTTGTTTCTCTTCCGAGTCCCGGAGGATCGCTCGCCTTCCTTCTCTTTCCGTCGCTTGGATCCCGAGGCTGCGTCAATTTGTTCGAGAGCAAGGTCTGGAGAAGTAGCTCGAACCTCGTGGATAATTCGTTTCTCATGTTTACGCATCAACATCCACCACAGCGCCCCTGCTGAGTCACATGCATCACATATAACTGAATGCACTATCTGAGCGGTGTCAAAGCCCATCGTACTCAGGGTGTTCAGTAACTCGCGCTCGGCAGGCGTAGAAAAGATGATAGGAGCAGGCGTGCTGAGAAGACTCGCAAAGTCCTGTGGAGGAAGGGGTGCAAGGGCTATTTCACGTGCCGGGGAGCCATTCCCATCGGAAAGTGTCGACGATACAGAACGGCGTTTCGTGCGAGCAGGTGTGCGAGTTGGGTGCGGCGGAATCCGAGTGGGGTTTGAGGGGGTGATGGATCGCGCCATCTCTGTGCTATCCTTGTTTCTCTCCTCCTCGGTGACAGCCTCGCGCTGCTGCACGCTTGTGTCTGTGGACCTATCATCACCTTTGGTGATAGTACTCTGGCTTGGGTAGGAATGTATTTGCACTGGAATAGACTTGGAAAAATCCTGGAATGGGTCAGAAGCATCGTCGGGAGTAGCAGGTGCCGATGGTAAAAGTTCGGAAATGGCAGAGAGGAAAGTCCTTTCGGAGGTGATAGAAGTAGCCGATGGGGCTTGATCTGTCTCGTGATTTCCAGCGTCGCTTGCACTGGGCTTCACGCTCAACGGGAAGGCAGTGCGAGCGGGCGACGGGGACGATACGCCGTTTTCGGGGGTCGTAACAACAGAAACAATAGCATTACGCGGGGTGAACCAAGGGGATGCCAGAATTTGAGGGATTGTCAAGCGTTTCGACGGATCAGTCTGTAGAATATCCCGGAGGAGGTCACGAGCATCTTTGGGAGCTGTGTAAGAGCCAGTGGGCCAGGGAGTAGCAAAAGAATCGAACCTCTAGATAACCATTCTGGATCTTCAAACTCGCCCATTATAACCTTTTGTTTCATTATGGCTTCGTCGTCGTCATCGAATGGAAGAGTGCCTGTCAAAAGGCAATAAAGAATCACACCAATGGACCAAACGTCCACCTCTGCAGAACAGGATATTGGACGAGTTGTACGAAAACAGGCGGACCACCACTCACCTGGACCAAGGTATCTCTTGCCTTGCAGCACCTCTGGGGCAGCATACCCGGTGGTGCCGCAAAAGGTCTCCATGTATACCCCTCTTTCGTATTCGCGAGTGAATCCAAAGTCACCGATTTTGACACGACATCGTTCGTCGAGCAAGACATTCTCGAGCTTGAGATCGCGGTGGACGATGCCCTTGTCATGAAGATAGGCGACGGCGAGACACAATTGGCCAAAGATGATTCTCGTTTCGTCCTCGGAGAGACGGCCCTTTTCGGCGAGATAATCAAAGAGTTCTCCTCCGGAACAAAGCTCTGTTACGATCCAAATGTATGATTCCGTAGCGATGACTTCATACATTTGGGTGACGTGGGGGTGGTGGAGCTGGCGGTGGTGATGTATTTCGCGGGTGAGGACGGCAGACATGGCCTTTGGGATCTGCTTTATGGCGACGCGGGTAGAAGTGAGACGGTGTGTGCCCATGCGTACTTTTCCAAAGGCACCTGGGGGGGATCTTATCAGACATGAGTTTGCCTGTGGTAGGGTTAAGAAGACTTGCCTTCGCCGATGACTTTTCCGAGGGTGTAATTACCTATTACCCGAATCTTTTGGGAAGCCAGTTCCTTCCCTAGTTCATTATAGGCATTAGCAAGCTGGGCTTTCTGGTTTTGTGAGACCGATGTAGAATGTCTGTGACCGTGGATAGACATTCTTGCATGTAAAGTGTAGAAAGGAGGGGCACGGGCACGAGAGCCACGAAATAACAAAACAAGTGGTTGAGGTCAAGAACAGTCGTGGGAACACAACAAATCGAATTTCGGACGTGTTCAAAACTACGCTACGTATCAACAACAAGAAGTCCAGGAATTAAGGAAAAGGCGCTCGTTCCATAGATACAACACGACAAGAATAGCCAGCACCTGTAGGAACTACTTGTGCGTTGTTTTGACAATGGTGACAACAATGATGATGATAATAACGGCCACGGCAACACTTATAATGATACGCATCTGCAGACCAGTCAGCACTCCTGTCTTGGGCGGAAAGACGAGCCCACCTTCATATCCTTCCACCTGATGCCACCGCAAGTGAGACGGGTACTGTACATCAAAATAGACTAGGCTTACCACATGTTCTGGAGGCGGGGGTCAGCATTGCTTTTGCGAGAGAAACAAAGGGACACTCTCACCTTGCGCACTCTGTTTGCTCCGCGACGGAAGCCCTGGGCCGAGACGGCCAAGTTGTCTGTCAGAAAAGATTGACATGATTCTCCCGGCGTCCCTTTGACAAAGAGGGCAGACCTGTCTTGTCCTGCAGCGAATCTAGCCGCTCGCCTCGCTCAGCGACTTTGGTGATGTTCTCCCTCATGATACCAACGGTATCGTCGATTTGTTGTTGAATGGCTGCGGTTTTGGCGTTGCCCTGGGATCCAGAAGGATTCGAGGAAGAGCCATTGCGGGGAAGGTAGGGGTCGTAAGGTTCAGACCTAGTATTTTGGAAGATTGGCAAGAGACAGCACAAGGAATGAGCAGAGAGACACGAACATGACTTGGACGAGCAAAAAGAACTTGTCTTGACTGCGAGCAACACAGCCCGTGAGACGAGCGAGTCTGTCACATTCACCCCCGTGACATGTCACATCACTTGTATGTAATCATGATCGTCATCTCGCTAATACTAAAGGAGAACCGTGCCTTCTAAATTGTTAACCGACACGCTACACCTTGTTTGTACAGGGAATACGTTGTGTGTTGATCGACGAGCCCGCCCCTGCTCAGGTGACATGCGATGAGCCCTCAACCCCCACAAAAAGTATAGATACGAGTCCCTAACCCCGTCTCCGGGAGGGATCCAATCGGAAGACTGCCTGTGTTCATTTTCGAGGTCTGTTGTGACGAATCTATCATAGCATGTTCACACATCCGTCGATTTGGAAATAATTTCTGTTCGTATGTGTGGTTCATCTTTCTGATACTTTACAGGTTCGAAAGATACGAGTCTGGCCACGAGGGCCATTTTTATAGTGCAAACTTGGTCCTCAAGTCGGATCTTCGCGTTATTGTGGTAACGATTGTTTGCCCATGATGAGAACGCACAGCCAAGTTGTTGAGAGCTGCCGCATCACAAGCTCGCTCTTTTTGTCCCTGCAATATAACTACAACGATCGCATTCCGGGAGTCTTTTTTTTTCACATTTCCCAGGACTTCAAAAACTAATCATGTAGCCTAATCTGTTCAAGTCCAATCGGAACCCCGAATGAATGACGGATATGAACTTCTGGTGGGAGGGCGCCGATCAAAAGTTCTTTGGCAACGTACATCCATGCTCGTAATGCAGATCAATTGGCACCACTATCGAGACATTCAGGATTACTGACAGGGGCAAAAGTTGCGCTGACAGTGATCACTTACTAGAGCTTTGGTTAGATGTTCACGGCTCGTTATGCAAGTTCGTGGGGTCGGATGAACAGCCTTTTCAGAACCCCCCC
>JBBPOM010000660.1:0-20478 GCA_038091455.1 Leccinum uliginosum | reverse complement strand
GGGTAGTGCAACTTCTGCTCAGTCGGCCCGTTCGGTGCATGACCGTGCACCGACACCCCCGCCTCCAAAAGCTGGCCGCCGATTTTCCACTGAGAGGCCGCCTCCGGTGCCCGGGGCGACCGCCTCTATTGGTGCGCAAGCCGAGATGCTCCTTCGATCACCACCCTCGAATACTGGGGCTGAGAAACCAGGTTCCCCCTATGATTCCCTGTGGGTAATTTTTTCCCCGTCAAGCCGTGTCTTAATCTTTATTTGAGTAGCTATGATATGTACTCTGGTGAGAGCCAACATACAAATGCCATTGACGACGCGGGAACGGAGCATGATCCTGATAGGACAGCCTTTCAGGAGGGTCCCGCAGTCGAAGTAATCGAAATGGCGAATGGCGAGACTATCTGGTAGGTCGTTGTATATGTTGGGAGGCATCTTGGCTGATTCCTGTTTCTAGGCAGATCGTCAATGGCTTGAGGGAGGATGATGCCGGTCCTTTGCTTCCGAGAACCAGCTTGGACTCAGAGCAATCGTCACGCGAGAACGGTGACAATGCCCCCCTGTTCTTCAAAGATCACGCTAGGTCGACGTCGAAGGGTACTATCTCTTCCATTAATTCCCGCAGAATATCTTCGCAAGGCAAGCAGCGTCCTGAAACTAAGGTAGGATTCTACCTCTTGTTACTGTGCTGTAAACTGACGATCCCGGGACCAGGTTTTCTACAGCTCTTCGGCGCAGATAGGTCGCCTGATAGAGAGTCTTTCTCAAGGGATGGACGCTGGGTCGTTCAATGTTATCCTTAGTCAACCCCCTGACCCCTCTGCCACGAGTTCCTTCCGCTCTGACACCGATATGCAATGGACTGTTGAAGAGAGGTTGGAACGTATGCTTGGCGCTATCAGAAGTCCCTGAGCGCTGGATTTATTGTGTGGATGTTTTCCCTCGGCATTTTCTTTCTTTCCGGCTTGATACGTTTGCTCGATCGCATTTACATCTGTCTCCTTACTATAACCGTATTCATACAAACTATGGGATATAAATAAGTGGTACATATTATCGCACTGCTCGTCGATCTTAGATCATTCTGGATTCAAATCCAACCAGCGGTTGAGATTAAGAGCGAGAAGGGCCTCAAGTAGGAATAACCCGTCGGTAAAGCTGTACTCCAAAGCCCCGTGGGCGGGGCCAATAGGCGTGGCTTGTGAGAGCTGGCGGAACACCGCTATCGGCGGAGCGTTGGGACCCGAATACAACTAAAACACGAACGATCAGAACAAAAACAAAAAAAAAGAACCCAAGGGTGGCAGACAAGGGTACCTCATAAGAATTGGGGTCGCGATAAGAGCCCCGCCATTCATAGAACCTGCCATCGGCTGCCTGGAAGCGGCGGGCGCTGGGTGTAAAAAATCAAAATCGGAAAAAAAAAAAAAAAAAAAAAGGTCAGTGGCTCGAGGAATATTTGAACGAATAAAAAGTATGGCGAGATATTGATATTCTTATTTTTACTTACTTGTGTGCAGAGCCTGGCATGACGAGGTGCTCCATGGGGAATTCCCTGTCACCGATGGTGGCGACGCCGAGACTGCCGTTGCCGTTGCCGTTGCCATTGCTATTATTCCCCCAATTGAACGCGGCGACGGGAGTCCGGTCACTGTAGATCTGCGTGTATGAAAGGGAACGAGGCGTTCGCAATCAGTTATAGAGAAAACGTTGTGGTGGGTGACAATATGAAGAAGAAGAAGGCCACGCGGTCGAGGCCCGCAACACGCACCGTCGTATGCGTCGTCGAGGACGGGGACAGTGCGGTCTCGAATTCGAAAAAGACTGGCTTTGTATCCTCGCCGATGACGATGCATCCGTCGCGAGGGTGGTCTCTGCCAGTGAAGTAAATCTCGTACGCGAAGGAAGAAGAAGACATTGAGAGAGAGAGAAGTAAGCGAGGAAAGGGGAGCAGGTTTCTGTTGAGTCCTGCAGAACATTCATGCCTTCATATACGAAAAAAATAATAATCTGGCGGGGGGGCAGCACTGGTTGGTTTCGGTCCTTGAAGTGCTGCTCTCGTGATCTCGGGAGTGGCACCGGTACATGGCCAGAAAATACCTAATTGAACGCGGCACGGTTGTCTGAGAGCCATGGCTCTGTGCCGATAGAGACCACCGGAGATCTGTCAAGGAGCATCCGGAAAAGCAGTGTTTTCCGTGTATTGACAGTTTCTTGACACGCTGCTTGTTGAAGCTGCCCGAAAGGATTCGGGCGAGGCGATCAATGAAATGACACCACTAAAAGCTTAAGTTGTGGTACTTGCCGGGAGCACCCCGCTTGCGGAGTGAGATTCCAACCAAGCCTTCCGTGGTTACAGGAATTCACACTGCCAAGATTTATCATTCCGACAAGTATGTAAAATGAGGTGCAGAAACGGTGGCAGATCGCTCCAATGGGTTCACGTAATGTGGATTTCTAGAAAAGCAAACAAGTGTCGGTTCATGAGTTAACCTTCCAGAGCGGCCGCTTTCGTATTTTTCGAGTGATGTGGACGGCACTTCCGCTCATATGACCTCCACCAAAGGCAAGCACCACCGTCTCCTCCGATCCATGCCCTCGCGCAATGCCCCGTTTCCTCAGCTCGATAGCATCTTTCGCGAATTTGAAGCGACACTGATCGGAACCTGCGACAAATGAATCAAACAGTAAACAGTCGTGTCGCAGTAGAGACCAGCACGAGAACACGCACCAATTTGGAAAGTAGGTGATTCCGCAGCCGCCTTAAACATGTCAAAGGGCACGAGAGAAAAAATCTGCAGCAGTGTATCGCGACCAGATTGTGATGGACCAGATTCCGATCCTGCACAGGGATACACTTTTAAGGTGTTGGGAAGTGTGACCACGAGGAAATGAAAGACGTCTTCTCTCAATCTGCGAGCGTACTGCCCAAAGACAGACGCCAGATGTGGTTGGGGTGTCAGCGACCCTTCCGATGACAGAGGGATGCTGTTAATGAATTCGAGCCATTCAGTGATTGATTCCACATTGATGGACTGCCTGCAGGCTCCATATGCAAATCCACACAGGTCCTCCATCCCACCGAGCAGACATCCAGCCGCGAGAACACCTCGTGCATTCTCCGGCCGAATTAGATTGATGGAGACGGACGAATAAAGGTATCCCAGCGCTACAAAAGTCGCTTATCAACGGTCTGAGACAGCCAACACAGAAAACTTGATACCTATGGCGAAACCCTGTAGATGTTGAAAAAAAAAAAGATCAGTAAGAGGGTTGATTGGAAAAAATGAAATAAAATAAAGGAATGATCTAGTACGGCCTCCGTGGCGGCGGTAGTACGTGATGAGAGTGGCCGGTGGTCAGATGACTGGCATTTGCAGACACGGTCAACTTCTACTCAGTCGCCGACCGCACACGGTGGCGGAAATGAACGGAGAGATGACCAATATTCGCAGCAACGTACCTCAGGCGTGACCTCTGGTTCATGATCAAGCTGCACGTATATTACACGTTGCCCACCTGTTTGAGGAGACGTGGACATTAAGTGGGCAAGAAATGGTGAACGAGACAAAATTATCGCATGCAGGCGATATGAATTTTGATGAACGTGCTAGCCTTGGTTCAGTGACACTTGGCAAAAAGGTCCCGGGAAATAAATTGCATACAAGGATCGTATCCGCGTAATTCTAACGTCATAAGATCAGCAGACGCTTCGTATGAGGACATGGGTACCCACACCAGTCTGAAAGCCAGCCTGATACAAGTGGTTTACAATCTCTTCGTTATGCAGTTGAAACGGCGTGCTGGAGTGGTATCGGGTCGATCGGCAGTTGCGAGACGGACAACAAAAGAATTACTGACTGCGAATATCCGTTGGACAGAGGGGCTGGAGATACGACAGACACGTTTGCATCATCGCCACACGAATGTTCAGATTGATGGGAGATGGATTGATTTAGGCCATTTGCCGTGGTGTGACCGTTGAGACCGGTGGAGGAGGAGGAGGAAGAAGAAGAAGAAGCGGAATTCATGACACAAGACAACTCAGACACTCGACAAATGACCACAGCCGACGCAGACAACAACGAAGAAATTCGCTCATTGGCGTGTGACAACTACATCCGTGACTTGTCACACTCGCTCTATTGGGAACACCACACCGTAAATCACCACAGTCCCTTGCTCAGTCATGGAAACGAAGTGAGGTCTATGATAAGATTGTGCACAACGCCATGCTTCTATGCCTCCGGTCCGCAGATTGTACCATAAGCTGGCTGTTCGGAGAGATACCGGGGCAACTCGGAGGTATTTGAGGCATGGTGCTTTATCGTTATACCCATGGAATAGGGGGAACTTTAAATCGGCTTACCATGTGAGATCTGTCCGAAGCAAAGTTATCGAGATACACTTTGCCAGGAACCACCCTGAAGGCGCTGATCAAATGGTGCTTTACTGCTGAGATAAGATGGTAAAAAAAAAGAAAATTCGCCGCACCTCTGATACTGCTGCAAGTGGTGAGTCGGCCTCCAATGTGGTTCCCTGGATTCCAGGTCTGATCAAAATACCCTAAACAAGATCCGAGATGAGGAACAAACTTTCGTATGTTTTTCACGTACGGACAGACAGGTGTCGAGATCATAGATCCACGCACCCGCAATTGGCTATGCACCTGCGGGCGCTCGCGAAGTGCCAAGAACGACGTGATAATCCCAATATTATTATCGCTGTATCTTTGCATGATCCCATTCGCTGATTCCACAACGCCACCTGTGTGGTAAACTTCAGAATTCACAAACCTTCGTCACCTCACCTCTATTACCGTTTTCGTCAATTCAATTGGAGATAAATACAGAAAAAACATCCCACTGTTGTTTTCCCTCCGATAGGGCTAGAAATCGCTCTGCAAGCCAATAAAATTCGTTCTCTTGACAATAACAGCTGGTGTACACGCAGTCAGGGGGTGTGAAAGCGGATTCAATGCAAGGAATTCGCACTCCGCCACATCAAACGTTAGCTCTACCTCAGACACTATTTGCGGCATGTACGATCCAGAAACTCAACCTTCTTGTGGATCGGAACCGCACAGCCTACTATAGCATACTTGATTACAGGCCGTCTTGTCGGCATTTATTCGCTTCCGCTTATAGCATGGGGAATATAGTTGAACTAATATTCCAACACATTTTTCTGACACAGCAATATCTTTGGAGACGGCTTCCGCTCACTGATCATATGTATGTATCAACGCCTGAACGTTGAACACTGAATTTCGCATTCTCACCGCGCTGGCGCATTAACCAATACACACAGCATTGAAATCACCCAACGCCGATTGGCGCAAGCACTCAGTACTCAGGCACTCAGAAACCCCCAATGTCATTCAAGACAATCTCTCCCAACAAGATCTTGTCCTTGATCCGGCCGCATGCCTATATCGAAGCAGAAGTGGCCCAGTAGCCAGTCGGCTTGCTGTGGAAATGTTATTTACTTTTTTGTGTCATTCACTCCCAACTCCGTTTCCGACATCATCGTGAACTTAGTGAACACACGCTTAAGTGACGTGCAGGGCTCCACTGGGCCGAGTGGGAGTATCCATCATGTTTGAGAAATGCTGTAGGTTGATGTAGTCGCACCTTTCGACAGCTATGAAACCGATGGCACGCGCGAACCGCGGTCTAATGCAAGATAATCTACCGCTGTCATTGCTTTCCACCGAAAAGAAAAACAATATGCCACGTACCACTTGCGTTATCGCCGGATTGATACGGTGGGCAGTTAGATCGGACACTGAGGGGAATTCTGGGAGCCATGCCTCATGGAAGTGCTCTGGGACCTGAGCTACCGGAAACAGGCAAGAAGGGGATAGCACTAAATTTTTCTTTCTCGAAATCCACACAGCTGAGTGCCACATTGGTACTCAAGTCTGAATGAATTTCGCACAAGTCGGTGTGAACTCTGCGATCGCACTGGAGCGTAACGTTCTTCAGGGGGATTAAAACTAGCCTGCGAAGGGTATCAGAAGGGGTCCGAATGGAAGGCAGGAACGTGCTGGGAGCATCCGGAGAAATCCTTGGTACAAGCCGCACAGCTACTGTAAAGTTTGATATCAATGGAGATATTTACACACATCGATCATTCGCCCCCATCGACCCCAGTATTTGGAGCCCAACCTGACATAGAGAGTCAAGGGAAATGCAACATGGAAAGAGGGAAGAGGCTGATTGCAATGCACATGACGTGTGCAAATATTTCAGTGGAACAACAATCTGCGCATTTTACGGCGCATTAGTGATCAGGCAAGCGGCACTCCCCAACTGCCGGCGAACGTCATGATAATCTACATCGTGAGCTGTAAGATGGCATTTGTCAGAAAATCCCAATGGCAGGGGGCAAGGGCGAACTTCAAGCCCCGACAAGATGGCCTGAACTCACAATCTTCAACTTCCCCCCATCTCTCTATCTGACTTGCGACCTCGACCTGAGTAGCTAGAGCTGCCTGCTCTACGGTCAAATGACGCTTAACAAGGGCCAGTGCAATGAGGAAAGATTTTGTGACATAGGTGGCCCGTTCCATGGCTTCAAAATAGAGGAAGTTAGGTGTACTAGTTCACTATTCGTCACGGACGACATACCCGCCATCTCCCAGGGGTCCATCTGTTCCAAGACGTCGCCCAGAACGCGTCGCGTTCGCTCGGGTTGCGAGTGAAATAAAATGGATCGGTGAATATGTATTTCGATGTCAAAGGCATTCCTAGCCCACTCTATGAGTGGGACCCAGTGCGCTTGCTGCAGTTTGACCAGCGGCTCGGGATCATCGTGGTGAAAACTAGGAATGTAGGTCAGTACCTGGCTATCCTGTCGTGCCCAAGCGTACCAAACAGTGTCCGTGTCCAGGTAATTTAGAAGGGCCTCCCGGACATCCGAACGGGTCTCCTTGTCCCGCATAGCGTCGATAGCTCTAGATGCAACGGATGTCTAAAAATGTGCAAGCCTATCTCAAATATTATACGAGACTGCCTACCATGGGTAGTGCGTGTGGCTTCAACACGGTTTCCTGGTTTTCCCATTCATTTGCAATGAGTATAGCTGCCAACCGCTTGTTTTCTGGCAGCAGCAATGTGTGCCCGTCTGGTGTTTTCAGCGCACGCTTGTCCAATGTGACGGCAATCCCATCAGTCCTAGTATCAGTGCCCACAGTCTTCCAAAACCGCTTCAACGTTTTTTCCGCGCCTTAGAATAGACTTGAGAACACGTTGAGGTCAGATTTACGAATAACATACGGTCTGTCTCCGAAATTACTGATTCTTGCTGGTTTGTGGCTCCATAGTATCGAAGGGCAGATATTGGAGCTTGTAAACGGACGGAATTCCGAGAAACGAGGCCCAAGCGAGCACAAGAGAACACACGGCAGTAGTACATGACCGGGTGACGCTAGGTGCTGGAATTATGGAGTTACGGATCGGTGAGTCTGTTAAAACATTCGAGTGGTCACGTGAGACGGTTAATGTGACGTCACGTGTGGTAGGGGCAAAGTGTTTTTAGCAAACGACCACTGCTTGGATTGTACTTTAATGAAGCAGAAGTCAATCGTCGGACAGTCTGACACAGACAAACAACCCCGTATTTCATCCTTTTTCCACCACCAGTCCTCTGTGCAGGAGAAACGTTCACACTCCACCACGATCGACTTGACCTCGGAGACAGAAGTCGACGAGCAACGGCCTATCAAGAAGTTGAAGGTCGGAAAGGGGAAGTCACTCGTCGATCAGTGGCGTTTTGGTGGCTCCCAAACACATTCTGTTGAAAGTCCCATCATAGGAGAGGAAGATGTCAAGAGGAAACGACACGAGCAATTCAAGCGCATTCTGCTCGCGGAGAACAGCAGCTTTGCACGTATAGAATCTCAACAAGACACGGGATCTCACCCATCCGACGACGAATCTCTCCGAGACCAGGAAGATGCTTGCGAGTCCGAAGCTTCTGATGAGGCATTCAAGGACCTCCGGGAAAAGTTCTCTAACAAATCAACCAAAGCAATGAGTAAAGGTCGGCTTAGATCTTCAGCTAAAGGCAAGGGAACATCAGAAGAACTTGGACCTAGTGGGCAGTCGTATACCCCGGCCGAGTTACAGGTATGCCTGTTGCATGTTTGCATGTATCTTCTAACTACATTTACCGTTAATTTAGTCTTTGAGATTCATCAAGGACAACCCCGGAGTGGTTCTGATGATCGAATTGGGATATAAATACTATTTCTACGAAGAGAGTGCTTCGGTGTGTTATTCTTGCCCTTTGAACCAGCAGCGTCGTTTATTTTCATTGCCAGATTGCGAGCCAGGAACTTGGCATCGTTGCATACCGTCGGCGCAACCTCCTAACCGCATCAATTCCAGTACACCGCCGCGAGGTACATCTCAGAAAGTACGTTCCCAGCCAGCCATCTTTGAACGAGCCTGACACAGGATCAGGCTCCTTTCGCAAGGATATAAAGTTGGGATCGTCCAGCAGACTGAGACTGCAGCGCTCAAAAAAGCCAGCGAAACTAGAAACACCCTCTTTGAACGGAAGCTTACTCATCTTTACACGGCCACGACGTAAGGCGATGTGGATTATGGATGTTCCGAGTTGTGACAGATCCTCCAGATATGTTGACGAGCTCCAATCAGTTGATGATGTGGACAAGCATGTGGCTCCGCCACTCGTTTGCTTTACGGAAGTTGCCATGAGCGGCGGGTCTGAAGACCGCGTGTCAATAGGCATGATCGCTATCACACCCAGTACTGGAGATGTAGTATGGGATGAATTTGATGGTAAGTTCGCATACTTCGACTTTTTTTCTCTCTTTTACGCAAAATGGGCTAGATACTGTTATGCGGTCTGAGCTGGAGGTCAGCGAAATGCGGTTCTTGTAAAGAGATTTTACTTACGGAGACACAGACCCGGCTCGTGCATACTCGGCCTGCCGAGCTATTGCTTCCTGAACAAGGCGTGAGTAAGCTCACCGAAAAAGTTCTACGACATTTTGTTGGGTCAGTATATCTATTGTGTCCCCATAAAGGCTAAATTTGTTTTCAAGATCTGTTCACGGCGGTCAGAAAATACGCGTTGAGCGCTTCAAGAAAGGAATGAATTCTTCTGTGGCGTTTGATTTCGTGACAGAATTTTATTCCGATAAGATCAAATCCAGTCCTGCGGATTGTTCAATGGGCAGGTTCACCTTTACTCAATTTAAAAAGAAGTTGTTGACATTATACAGACTGTATCCTTGGGGTCATTTCGAGCCTTCCTCAACAGGTTGTAGTTGCCTTGGCACATGTCATCAGTTACCTTTCGTCGTTTCGCCTTGCAGACGCTTTCCTCGGCGCGAGGTTCTTCACTAATTTTGCAAGTAGAACACATATGCTCCTTAATGCGAGCACATTGGCAAATTTGTTTGTACATTGTCGATCGCTGAGATTGATTTTGACTGGGTTTGTAGAGAAGTATACCAAAATCAGACAGACTATACCACCACGGGGTCTCTGATTTGGGTGCTTGATCACACAACCACCAAATTTGGTGCAAGGATGCTGAAAGGTTGGGTCGGCCAACCACTCACCGATAAGCGGTTAGCTTTCAACCCATATGTTTTGTCCAGAAATAACTCAACCGGATCTTCAGACTACTCCAAGATAGGATACATGCTATCGAGGAAATAGTTGCTAGCCCGTCAGAAAAGCTTGTTGCCCTTCGACAGGCCCTGAGGAAGCTGCCGGATCTTGCTAAGGGTTTGTGTCGGATCCAGTATGGCAAGGTTAGATCTCTTATACGATCTATACTTTATCAACCGTCTCGACCCTTTTGTAGTGTTCTCCCGAAGAGCTTGCCATCTTATTGCCTGCGCTGAAGAAAGTCTCCACGACGTTCGATGGCTTTGACGAAGGCTCCTTGGGGGACTTTCATTCCGAAATATTGAACGAGATAGTGCTTGCAGTGCCGACGCTCAAATTCCCACTCGAGAATTATTTGGGTGCAATTTCGCTCAAAAGTGCTGCAGAAGGGAAGAAAGAGTCTTTGTGGACAGATTCGCAGCGATTCCCAAGGCTCACCGAATATGCATTAGTGGGTGCATTGGTCCCCTCCATATGGTTTGTGTTTGTTAACTTGCCTAGATGATTCGAACCGTTGAAACTGAACTCGAAGAGGAATTGAAACATAGTAAGGTTCCTTGCTCCCATGGAGAAGTTCAGGCACTGATTGAAATGCAGTCCGCAAACTTATAAGAATGCCGTCTCTCCAATGGACGAGTGTGCTGGGGATTGAAGTACGTTCCATGTCACGCGGTTGGCACGGTCCCTGACATAATCTAGTTCCTTGTAGAGGTCAGAAAGTCCGATAACAAAGACATTCCGGTGAATTGGGATTTGATATCAAGGTAAACGACCATCTTTACAGTGAAAACATCTTCTCAGAATCTATTCCAGTACGAAGTATTTCAGGCGGTACCATACTTCTGATGTCAAAAAGCTAATCCAAGAGCGAGCGAGATATAAGGAGCTGCTCGCCGCGGAAGCGAACAAAGCCTACGCCTCCTTTCTGGATGAAATCGCGCAAACTCATTATTCCTTGTTCCGAGATGCCATCAACAAACTTGCGATCGCGGATTGTCTGTTCAGCCTTGCACGCGTTGCTTTGCAGGAGGGTTACGTACGGCCCGAGTTCACGGACGAGGATGTCATAGACATTGTAGACGGCCGTCATCCGATGGTCGAAGCACTGAGACCTGATCCCTTCGTGCCTAATTCTGTGTCAATGGGCGGGGAGTCTCCACGCAGTATCATCATAACGGGTCCAAATATGGGAGGTAAAAGTTCTGCGGTCCGAATGATTGCCTTGATCACTATCATGGCTCAAATTGGGTCATACGTCCCTGCAAAGGCTGCAAGGATCGGAATGTGCGATGGGATCATCACTAGGATGGGCGGTAAGGCGTCTCTGTACCTCCATTTGAGTATGTCGGCTGATGCTCAAGTTAGCGTCTGACGAATTAGCGCGCGGCCGCTCGACGTTTATGGTCGAAATGGCGGAGACGAACGAGATTCTGAAGACAGCGACCTCGAAAAGCCTCGTGATTCTTGATGAGTTGGGAAGAGGCACCTCAACAGCGGACGGGGTGCGTTCCGAGCTAAACCACACGCGCAAAGAGCTGCTTACTCATTTCGGTCATGCTAATCAGATGGCGATCGCGGACGCTGTGCTCCAGCACCATGTGGAGAAAATCAAATGCAAGACGCTGTTCATTACACATTATCCGCTGGTGGCCATCGATCTAGAACGCCGTTTCCCAGACGACGTGCATAACTTACATATGGGGTACACCACGGACTGCCGCATCGATGGCAGACGAGACGTCACCTTCCTGTACCGGCTGACGGAAGGCTTTGCCGAAGAGTCGTTCGGAGTGGAATGTGCCCGGTTAGCCGGTATTCCAGAACACATTCTCAGCGTCGCCACAGAACGTTCTGAGGCATGTCGGACGGCCATCGAGTCCCGAAGTAGGCTCAATAGGTAAGCGGGGCGGTCGATTTCGATACAATGGTGTGTGGCGTCCCGCTAAGGCTGGGCTTACTCCAGGGCGCGACGTTGTGCACAACTTGTCGAGCAATGTATCACGAAGCACGATCTCGATGCGGTCCGGGCCCTCCGCGCTAGGACTAGATCGTCGCCACTGGCGTAAATTGCGGCGAAACTTGCGTGTGGTTCCTAGAATGCTTGTAATTATAAGTTCTTAGAATGCTTGCCGGCGGCCAAGGCTGGATCCATTCTTGTAACACAAGGAACATGGTAAATTATGCACTTGAGAAGTCTTGATTGATCGTCCTGACATATTCATCGAATGATATCCGCTGTTTCCACGAACGGAAACGAGGTACAATGATTGAAATCTGGATCGAATTACATGCTCCTTTCCACTGTTTACTTTTTCTTTTGTTTCTTTCGACTAGACTTTTCTGACGACGGATCGGTCTCGGCCGCTCCATCGCCCAACTTCACCTTACGTTTTCCCGCGATAGCTGGCTTACATTGCGCGGCGGTGGCAGTCTCCACCTGCCGGCACATGTTGAGCACCGACGTCGACGACTTGAACCGCCCGCTCGAGGATAGCCGTCCGTGGAGAGCCTTCCACGCGGCCGGATCCCAAACGTGGCCCGATCGAGCGGTGCCAGTCGACGATGACTCGACGGCCTTGCGCGTCTGACGGACGCAAAGCAGAACGAGCTTCAAAACGTCCTTTGTCTGAGCCGCCGACAGGCCGCGCTCGTCGTCGATGGAACGAGCGACGAGGTCGAGTATCGTCTTTTGCAACGCCTTTTGGAACGCAGCGATCGCCGCTGGTTCTTCACCCTGTCGTGTCTTGATTGAGCACTCGATCGATCGATCGTCCATGGAACGATAGAGAGAGAACACACGCACCTTGTCAGGCTGGCTCGATATGACCTGTAAGAGCTGAAGCATCTGACACGTTCTGTACGTGTTGACTGCCTTGGCAGCCGCCTCCAACACGTCATCCCGTAATTTCCACCCAAGTGCGGGGAACCGGCGCGCCCAGTCCTGGAAGAAGCTCGGCGAGAGCTCTGATCCCTTGCGCGACGCGTAGTCGTCGAGCGACTCGCGATACGTCTCGACCGCCACATCCTGCTCGCCGAGAGACACCAGAATTCGACAGAGATAGATGCTCGCTTGGCTAAGCAAACCCAGGGCGTCGGACGTCGCGGAGCCATGCGACCGCCGTGCCCGTAGATGCACCTCGCGCAGCACCGGCTCGATCTCGTCTCGCAGCGCCGTCGTAGGCAAGTCTTTTGATTTGGCGAGTCGACTCTTGAGGACACCGCTCGCCTTGTCGGACAGTTGGCGCTCGTCCATGCTGCTCTTGGTCACGAGGTCGACCAACGGCAGGACGAGCCGAACGTTGAGAGGACTTTGAGGTTCCCGCTTGACAAAGATGTCCACGAGATCGAGCACACGGTTCTTGAAATGCGTTGCTTCTCGTTGGGCATCGACCCCTTGTTTGTCGCATCAGCTTTTTTTGAAAAAAAAAGGTCGAGAAATCGTCAACAAACCTTTTCCGTTTTTCCGTCCGCTCGTTTTACCGCGGAAAATATCCGCCAGGGTGTCGTCGAGAGTCATCATCTGCTCGTCGTCCATGAGATCTTCGTCAGAGTCCCCTTCCGAATCGTCTCCTTCGTCGACATCCATCCCGCTCGCTTTGAATGCCTCTTCAATCTTTTTGCGCACCTGGTCGATGGCCTCGTCGTCTTCATCCTCAGAACCGTCGCTCTCTCCAGACTCCTCTTCTCCCGAGCTCTCTTCCTCGTCTTCTTCATCTTCCTCATCTTCCTCATCACCATCACCATTCATGTCATCGTCTTCATCGACCAACTCGCTTGGATCCCGCCGTTCCAATTGCTAGCTCCGTTAGAAGGTCGTTCAGCAAGCGAGACCCCCCTCAAAAAAAATGCAAATACTCACACTAAGAATCAAATCAATCGTGCTCCCCTGCACAGTGCTCGTCACGCGAGAAAACGATTCGCTGGCGACTGACCGCGCAAACGCGCTCGCCTTCTCCAAATACCCGATCATCACGTCCACGAGGACGTCAATCGGCGGAGGCTCGTCCTCTGAAAGCGATTGCTGCTGTTGCGTCTTGGTTTTTTTCGATTTCTTTTCGCTTGACGAAAACATTTTGCGAATCGCTTGGAGAGTGGCCTGGACATTGGGGAGTGGTGTGTTGTTGAGCGACAAGAACTTTTGGCGAGCGGGAAACAAACCTCGAGATTCTCGAGACCTTCAACCTCACCGCAGCGGCATTGTAGCAGGAACGCCGTTAGGATCAATTCACACCCTCTCGCTACTTCTCGCTTGTCCTCCTCGGTCTGGCGTGGATAAGGAAGTTTAGTCGAAAACTCCGAGCAGGTTATATATGTATACGTACCTTTTTCAGTTGGGCAATCACTTTCTCCGCCGTGGCAAGCGAGGCTTGGACTTGCTCGTCGATGTCTATCAATGCCCTGACGTGTTTGGTATCTTTGTCCAACAAAGCTATGGTAGCAAGTGTCCGAGACGTCCAAAACTCCCCGTCGGATGCGACACCAGTCTCTTTGCGTGTGTGTTCGCCTATCGTGCATGTGAACAAAAAGTTGGTGTATTGCGGTCAAAAGGTGGACAAACCTCGCTTCACTGCCGAAACGTGAGCGTTGAGAACGCCGAGGCATCCAAGGAGTCTCTCGCGACAATGTCGTTGAACAACTTCCGTGACAAGCGGTGACGGGGGTACGCGCAGCTAGTTGTTCGCTGTCAGCGTGCATAACACGCGCCCACCGAACGCGGACATACCGAGTGAACGGGACTTTTTTCAGACTTTTTGCGAACGACGAAAAGCCCATTGACGACGTAGAAGTCGAGTACAATCTGTACCCATCCGTCGTCTTTTGGGATCGAACCATTGCGAACAAGCGCTGCAAATTGGTCTGCGATCCACGTTCGCCGGGAATCTATCGCAGAGGGTTCCCTATCGCTCAGCATCTCAGCACGTTGAATACACAAATAGGAACAGTGGACACTGTACTCTTCTACATCCTGTGGAGAGTTCACTTGCTCAAGCAAGGAAAGGACATATTTTTGGATACCTGCGCTGTCCATGACCGTTAGTATCGATTCGACTGTCTTTGTCCGGGTCAGCTTGTCAAACTGCCCACTGCCATTGACGCCGGTCAATTGCAAAATCAGTGGAAATCCGAGGGATGGGGAAGTCTGCACGAGAGTTTGAATATGTTTTGCCTGCAACGTGTATTCACAACCCCGAACAGAAACGTGGACGTAAAAGAAACACACCACGTCAAGCGAAATTTTATGCAAGTAACGATCCTTGTTGGAAAGATGACTGATCCATGACCGCATGAGATTCTTGGTAAAGAGCATTGGTAGCTCGGTGGGCCGGACCCGCTCTAGCGCTTTTTTGAACACTTGGAAACCCCAGTACTTCCTCTCTGCAGAAGACGAAGGAGAAAACAGAGACTCTATCTCGTGTATGAGTATTCCTCCCTTCTTACGGCGAATGAAACGAACAACAAGTGTACTCACCATCTACAACTATTCGGAAGAATTCGCTGATGGAGCACTGCGGAGTGCTGTCTGAGTCGGACGGAGAAAGTAGTTGATCGAATATGACGTCCCATGCGACGTGAAGTTGTGCTTTCCATGAACTCGCATTGGGATTTGAAGTGTCTTCGTCGTCGATGGCCGATTCCTAGAAGCAAGAAACGACGACGGCGACCAAGACAACAACAACAAAGACGACATGTGAGCAACCCCCACCCGCGACCCAAAGCATCGTAGGCTGCCAACCTTCATTATCCTCCCAAGCGATGCCAGATTGTCGCGCGCAAACACGTTCCGGCCCTTGAACACCGGCGCCAGCGTTTTCTCCCAATCGTGATCCGGAGCCAGCGTCTGCAACTTGAGGGTCATTGCGACCTTGTCTGGGGTCCACGCGCCCACGCCCACGCCGTCTTCTTCTCTCTTGGTAGAATAGATTGTTCGGATGGTCGTCACGAGCGCTTTGTCCTTCCACGGCACCGACGACGCTGACACTGCGCCCACTGCCAGACCGATCGTCCACCATGCGCTCTCGCGCAGCCATGACTTGGCCGCGCCGATCTCCAACAGGTAGGTCAGCACGGACACGTACGTTTCCAAGGCCGCCTTGTTCGTCGACGAGGAGGAAGAGGAAGAAGCAGAAAGCGGTTGTTGACGCACGAGCAACCCCGACCGGACGACCGCCGCGATCCCGAACAAGCGCGCGAACAGTACGTCTCTCTCTTCCTGTCCGCTCATGGACTTGCTCCTTTTGGTTGCATCAACGATGAGAGCGAGGACCTGCGCGCAAGTGACGGTATCAATCCGGGAGAGCAGCTACGGATCAAAGTGTTCGGGTTTATTATTGACGACGGGCGGGTTCAGAAAAAAAAAAAGGGAGACAAGGATAAAAGGGAGACGAAGATAAAGAACGACCAGAACACACCTCAGTCAGCGCAACACTGAACCCCAGCCTACTACTCTCCCTCGGACTAGCAAGCCCCCGCACGAGCCTCCGTATAGAGTACGAAACGTCCGGCGCGTTGAGCGCGTCCAGACCATCCCTGCTGGCCCCCTCGTCGCCGTCGTTGTCGCTGGAACCGTAGCCGTCTACCTTGGACTGTGGGACGTGGACCGCCTGGAATTGTTCGAGAGCGCTGACGAGCTTGACCGATGCATCGACGCGATCATTTTTCGAAGCCGAGGATAATTTCCAGAATAATGGTAGCGTTGTAGACATTTGCGATGGTACACACTGCACGGACACAAATTTTCTATCACGAACCTAATTTGGCAATACGCTCCTGTCTCCGAGTCAGGGGTTATTTCGTCCTTATCTTCTTATTCTACAATCGAAAATACTAGAAATGTTCTCCGGTTTGTCGCCCTCGTGGTAAATCCGGCCTAATCCACTGCTTGTTGGTCAGATGTCATCCCGGGATGGAGACGGATCATGGGAACCAATCTGGCCAGGAAACTCCTCCAGCTAAGGTGACCGTTGGTTAGGAACGCTGCAGTCAGACAGACAGAAGGATCGAGAGTGTACCATGCATGACTCTGACACGTTTGCGAGGAGGATTGACGATTGACTGTGCGGCCTACATGAGGAGGACTCTGAATCGGTTCGATCAGGCCGGTGGGAGTCCTGTCCATGATTCGACATCATGCACACAAAACTTTGACGTTTCTCTTCCTACGCTCACGATTCTTCAGCACCATGTCCTTGCCATACGCAAAAGAAAAACAAATCGCCCTGGTCGCCGTCCGGCGCGCATGCGCACTGACCTCCACCGTCTTCAACAAGCTCGTCAAAAACGAGACGCTCACAAAGGGAGACAAGTCTCCCGTGACAGGTGAGCAGGCTACCACTGCCCACCGCGCGCACACCTGACGTCCATCGAGTCGGCGACTACTCTGCCCAAGCCGTCGTCAACACCATCCTTGGCCACGCCTTTCCCGCCGACCCGATCGTCGGCGAAGAAGACGCAGCAGAACTGCGCCAAGAGGGCGCCGAGGAGCTCCGAAACCGCATCGTCGCCCTCGCTAACGAAGCACTCACGGCCGACCTAGTGGCAGGCGAGTCCGCGGACTGGGGACTCGGTCCTGGGCAGGCACGCTCGCCTGAGCAAATCCTGGATGTGATCGACCGTGGGAACGATCAAGGTGGTCGCGTCGGACGTGCGTCGTTCGGTCACTGTTCCAGTGTCATTTGACGTAGTATCGCTCTCAGGCCGATGGACCCTCGATCCCATCGATGGCACAAAGGGGTTCTTGCGTGGTGGACAGTATGCAGTATGTCTGGCCTTGATCGTCGATAGCGAGGTCGTCCTTGGTGTCCTCGGTTGCCCGAATCTGCCCTTGAAGGCTACCGAGCCGGATGGTCCCAGGGGCTGCGTCTTCGTCGCCGTCAAAGGCCAAGGCGCCGAACAGGTGCGTCAGCTGATGGCTTCCGCTTCCCTCGTCTCACGTAGGCATCCAGACCACACTTTCGGGTGATCAGGCTGTGTCGTTGACGATCCCTCCTGTTGGACCCGGGGAACTCAACCTTTTGGAATCGGTGGAGTCGGGACATGCGGACCTCGCGTTCAACAATAGATTGTCTAAGCTATTGAACATCACTCGCGCTCCGACACAAATGGACAGCCAAGCCAAGTACGGCTGCCTCGTCAGAGGCGACGGCGGTGTTTATCTCCGGATGCCCACTGGCACCGGGTACCAGGAGAAGATCTGGGTGAGCCGAGTTTTCGTATTTCTGCAGTCGTGTGTTGACAGACGTCACGCATATGCAGGACCACGCCCCCGGGACTCTACTCGTTCAGGAATCGGGCGGCGTCATCACGGATTCACGAGGCAAACCTCTCGACTATGGGCTTGGGAGGACGTTGGGGGAAAACTTTGGTGTCATCGCTGCGGGTAAGGACGTGCACGCACAGGTCCTCGCCGCAGTTCAGCAGGCACGGTTGTAAAAGCCAGTACTTGAGAAGTCCTTGACATCATCGATCGTCAAATGCAATCTCAGGCGATTTGTTTTTTATTGTTTTTCTTCCCTTACCATCAGACACTGAGAACGAGTGTTAAACGCCATACTCACAACTACGTTTGAACTGAACTACTAAGTAGTATTCCCTTAGCGTCGTGGTACCTTTCACTTCCCCTGTCTAACTCTTGATATCTTGATAGCACCAATCACCGGATAAGGATTGTCGTCTTCTCACTCATCAATGGTACGCTCTTCTGACCTCGTAAAATATACGCCCGATAGCAAACGCCGACCCGCGCCAACGTTCAACTCTAACACTCGATTCCGGCCATGAACGTATTCTGCAACCTGTCCACCTCCACCTCCATATCATCCTGTGACCGCCTCAACACCCTCGTCGCTGCCCTCCTCGCCCGCTTCGCGTCCTTTTTCAGCACTTGTCGCCGCCGCGGACTCTCAGTAGCCGCTTCCTCGTAGGCCGATAGGTCCTTAGCCCTCCGGAACCTCTTTGGAGTCCGGACGAACACCAGGTCTGCCGACCCACAGGTCATATTGGCAAGACGCTGCCTCCCGTCCATGGAACTGAGTCCCGGCGAGCATGACCGTTTGACCGGTATCCGCACCGGCATCTCGTCCGTCACCATCACCGCTTCCGCTTCGTGACCCTCCGGCGTGACGTCCCCCATCGGCGCGTCCTCTGCCCCCTCCGCCGCCATATCCCCGTCGAAAGCGCCCGCGTCAGCAGCGCCGAATAGCCCTGCGAGCTCAAACGGCTTGGAGAACTCTGTCAGGATCTGCGCCTGCCCGACCGTCTCGGCGCCGGGTGCCACGATGGCGGCGGTACTGCCAGTGGTCGTAGATCCGCTGTTTGGAATCGTAGAGGGTATCAGCGAAGGATGTATCGCGGGCGGGATCGAAAAGTAAGCGATCTTTTGGTGGTTCCAGTCCGTGAGCACTTGTCGTGCGGCCGATAAAATGTCAGGGGTACCACCCTGGTAAATGAGAATGCTACACGTCAATCACGCACATCAAACGGAGGGAAATGACGGGAGAAATGTGACCTTGAGAAGTCTACCGCTGCTCAGCGCCAACATGGTCAGAAACTCGATCGTGTTCGAGAACTTCGGGAGCCCGTATATCTTTTGTATCGTATCGTGCTCTGTTCGCAATAGAATTTCCTCGACTAGAAAGGGAATGAGAAATAATGCGTCCGCAGACAGAACCGACTCACCAACAGCTATCGGATCCTCAATGTCCTCGACCTTGACCACGTTGCGCAGCAGTATGCTCCCCTTTTGTCGTTGACTGATCGCAGCGTCATCTTCGTCGAATACGACGCCCGGAGAGTCGATTATCTTGATACCGCGCTCGAGTTGGACCGTTTGCAGATCCTTGGTATGCCCAGGTCGCGCTGCCACTGCGCACACCCGAGCCGGTTGGAAGTAAAAAAGGGTCAGACAACGAACGGAGACACATACCTTGGATCGTTTGAGAGAGTTGATCAGACTGCTTTTACCCACGTTCGGGAACCCGACCACGCCGACCGTCACGCTTTGTGCTGCGCTCGGCTTGTAAGCCTTCAAGAGCCTAAGGAGCGCTGGAGCCGTCGTGCTCGATAAGTTCGATCGCTGATTGGACGACGCCGAACGGAACGGAAGTGCAGGAGTGTAATGTCGAAGATACTGTAGCCACTGCTGTGCGTTCTCCCTCGGAACGAGATCTAGAAAGGAAAAGCAGGATCGTTCAAACCCCCGTCCTGCCAGTGGACGAGAAACGAAACGTGAGCGTGCACACCTATTTTGTTGAGGACAAACACGAGCTTCTTCCCCTCGCTCTCCCGCCTCCGGACCTCCTCTTCGACGAGTCGACTTCTGCACCCTTCTGGATCGCGCGCGTCGAGAACGAGGACGACGATATCGCTTTCGTCGATGACCTTGTGCAGTGTGCGGACGTAGTGTCGGCGTATCTGCTCCTTTGTTTTCTGAGCGGGAGATATGGCGTCTGGCGAAGAATCGGAGGGTTGGGATTGGTCTACCGCGGACGCTAGCATTGCGAGGGAAGAGTGGGTAGGTTCTGACGCCGGATCCGTGCGTGCAGGTAGCTAAAGGAGACAGGATTTGCTATCAAGAGACGATTCAACGAAAAGGGTGTATTTTACTTCTTTCTGTTTCTCTGCATTTCGTACTTTGAGATCGGGGAGTTTTGGGACTCCGGGATCCTTCTTTAGCTCTGGTACGAGGTTCGGGCATCAGGATATGTGACAGTTTCAAGAATACGCACTGTATTTGTGTGGGATGGTCGATTTGTGAGATTCTGAACGGATATGAAGATGCAACGCGGGTGGATGGGGGAGATCGGGACGTACTGTTTCTGCCCATCCGAGATGATCGTAG
>JBBPOM010000659.1:0-20512 GCA_038091455.1 Leccinum uliginosum | reverse complement strand
AATGAATACCAAATTTGAACCCCTGAGATGATACCTGACATATTACAACTTTCCCACACAGAAGAGATGTTGCAGGCCGCGGATTCGAAGGAATTCTGTTTGCGATGAACTTGAATATATATATATATAGTCAACCCCTTCAAAGTGACAGTACTAGTAGTCACCCAAAGTTTGTGTTTCGAAGACCACCATGACTCGGAAGACTGCTGGCCAGGCTCATTTTCAGAGAATGAGAGCCGGTGTGTCTCCTGTCCACCGAGGCCGACGCCAGTCGGAAGCCCAGTCGGAATCCATTCGCGGAACATCTTCAATCCCCCCATCCCCCCGTTTCTCTGTCACATCATCCCCACCCTACTCGGACTCCGAGTCATCTGATGAAGATTCACTTGAGGGCCAGGTAACCCCTGTCTGCAGTTTGTTTGATTTATGCTTATTCAAAAGCCTCTCGAACTAGCCCACAGCTCAGCCTAACAACCCACTCTCGGGTGTCGAGCAGGATACTCTCAAACATGCGGAACTTTGGTGCAATGCTTTGAAGAACAAGAAGGCCGCCATGGAAGACTTGCTGAGGGCCCAGAAGACGTTGGAGAAAGCAGAGGAAGTTTTCACACAGCACATGGCTGTGGAGGCCATAGAGGGAGCTCACACCCGATTTTTGTCGGGGCTAAGGCCTATCACTTCCCCTGAAGCATCTTATCTTTTGACGATTGGTCGTTTGTCTATTCGTCCGTTCCTTTCCCCCCCGGGACCCTCTCGCGATTTTGCAACACCCATGGGCGCTTACGGTGATTCTGGAGTCGGAGTAAGGGGAAGCCACATCAGACCTTCACACGCTGTGCCGTAGGGTCATTGAACGTACGTCGCATCTTTCAACTTGCTCTTAAACATAACTTATAATTTACCTTCCAGTTCGACTGTTGGCCCGGCCCCTCTGAGACCGGTGGTCCGTCATATATATTCTTTTTTATGTTGGTCTCGGAAATGACACGATACAGCTGTTGTGTTCTGTATCCCTCTTTGTACTTCTCTCAAACTGTATGGATTACGACATTTTATTTAGTTGTATCCATTTATTATCCATGTACTAGAGATAACTTATCGCACCTTTTGAGCTATCAATCTCCGCCCGTTAACCTGGAGGAATCCCGCCGGTACGACATATTCTACACTCATGCCGAGAAGCATGGATGGAACCACTAAGCAAATTCGAGGTCGCCGGTGTGTCGCCTAATAAGGGTCCTATGGACAGTAGCAGGCCCGGGCCCTTCATCTCATGAACTTCTTGTAAGAAGGTAGACAACGACTCTTGCAGCTCGGATCTGGAGGAAGAATTAAAGCGGGAACGTTTTCGAGGGGTTTGCTGCACGTCAGAGTCATCTTATTAACCTGTCAGTAAATTCTACGACGCGATTTCCAGTACCGGTTACTACTCACTAGGAATATCTCGGGCCAACCGTGGACCAAGCGTTTCGAAGTACCCGTTGGCCGGAGTGGCCACAGCTACCGGATCCGGAATTGATGGAGGAGAGGCTGTCCGTATCATTGAAATGCTGGTCAGAGAACACAACCAGATTGGTATATGCGACACGGTAGCACACCTCGAATCTGCCAGGCGTCCGACTGGTAAAGATGCCACGAAAGTTGGCTTGAAGTCTGCCTCTTAAATGTAATTCTGACTCGGCTGTATCATATTGGATTAGCTGCATGTTGGTGTGTACTCGGATCCTTTGTCGATACTTTGACATTCCATTTAGAAGTTAGGCGGCGGTTGACATTACCGGCGAAAAAGCAGTTTTTCACACGAGTCCTGCTTGGCTGGCGATCGAGGTGCATTGGCCAACAAGTGACAGAGTGGGAAAAATGGATGGATGCCAGGTTTTGCCCACCGTGTAACAGGTCTTCCCACGAGCCAGGTGCGTGGCTCAGCGGTGATGTGATAGACTGTGGGAAAAACGGATGGAAACTTGGTTTTCCGAACACGAGTCGGCAACGACGAGTTTTTCCCACCTTGGTATGTTGCTGGCACGTACTGATGTAACCCAACCGTCGCCACCTTTCCCAGAGTTTCTCACCCCGCAAAGCTGAAGGACTCCGGCCGACGACGACTCTGATTGTGGGTGTTCATTTATTTGCCTACTAAGTACTCGCCCTCATTATAAAAGGTGAGCTGGATATCAGTCTCCCTAGTAGGCTTGTCCCTCGTGATCTCACCTCAAAGCTGCCCTGATGTCCACCTCTTCCAGCGCCAGTCACGACGAACAACCTACGTCTGGAAGGAAGCGCGGATGCTCCAGTGCTCTGCAACTCGGTCCAAGAAAGAAACCGTAAGTTTTCCTCGCCGAAGTCGAACTGCCATTAGCTGCTAATCATTGGTGCGCTCCAGGACTACTCAAGATCCGTTAGTCCACCACGGACGCCACTTCGGCCGGGCTGTCCATGCCTTTTGCAATGTGCAGACGCTCATCGCGAATGGCCTTCAAGCTATGTCTGACGACACTCCCGAGGAGTCTCTAACTGCCACGTTCGTATATCAACATTTCCTTGTTTCCAATATAGCTTGACTAGGTGTGAAGTGAACAGAAAGAGAAAGCTGTTTTTCGCGAACTTCTTCGAGTCGTACCGGGATTGGATCGTCGACTTCTGGAGACGTCGGAAGAGGAGGTCATTGCGATTGCTGATCTGGTATATTCCTTCATTTTTGTTCGTTTCATACTGATTTTCGATGTAATGAATTTCAGATTCAGAAAGGAGCCAACGGCGCTCGGGCTGATGACACCAAGGGTATGAAAGGTCCCATAATCGATTGGATCACCCCAAAGGGGCAGTCACTCAACCCTCACATCCCCCGCAACGTCAAGTCTGGGCGGGGCTTCCACCACGACCGGACCGGCGCACTCCTTTGTCCAGCAGGTTTAGATTGGAGCAATGTCGAGTACGTGCATTTTATTTTACTCCATTACCTCTTTGGCCTGAACAAGACTCACAGGACACGTACCAAACTGGCAAACGGCGAAATGCAAGTAGCCGGTGATCAATGGCCTGTGTTTCTGTACGCGAATTATATGTATGACTCTGACGACCCATGGAATGGTCTCCTCCGCAGCGGTCTCCTTGTGTGTGTGAGTGTCATTTGATTATCGCGGCAACTCGTTCGCTGACTTTCCATCCCAAAGGCTTTCAAACACGTCTTCACGTCACCAAGCTCTGTAGATCAAGAGCCCAAAGCCACGCGCTCCGGAAATGCGCGCATCCATGGCATGCGCTCCGTGACCAAGGCCTCCTTGGCGTATGTGGCCACTCAGGTTTGTAAATTTATTGTTGTGAGTGTCGTGAACTCATCCATGGTAGGCTCGATTTGCCTTGACTTCCGCGCAAGTCTTTTCCCGTACGGATCTTGTTACGGATTCAGAACGCTTCTACAACAGTGTGATAGAGCTTCTTGATGATCGTGAGGAGAAGGATGAAGTGGATCAGCTCATGACTTGGTGGAACCGGTAGGCGTCTTTCTTCTGCTTCATATCATTTGTTCATGGAGGGAACAGCCAGGTTTTCCCTCTCTACTCTGAGGTTGAACACCTCCCATCCAAGAACAGTGCTCTTGCCAGGATTCGGCAGAAACGTGCTGAGCGGCTGGAGAGGGATGCCGTAATCAACGCGTAATATTGCTACGGTGTAACAGAGTGTTAGAGTCGGAACAGAACTGTTACTAGGATAAACTGGAGCTTAGTGTTGAGATGAGATATTTAAATATTTCTTTACTTAACTAATCTGAGTTATGTCATGGATTATATGTGTCGAGATGAGATATCTGATTCGATATCTCTTAAAAATGACCCGGCAGTAAGTTTCCATTCTATGACATCAAGCAAAGAACAATGGATCAATAATCCAGGTTTAATACTGTTGACAAAGCTTATCACAATGATAGATATTTTCACATTTGATCATAGTATAGTCTTGACAATTGTATGTAATTCAGAAATAATTCAGATATGACCTTCAAGTATGATAATGTGGATTAAACTCATCACTAACCCAGAATCTCTCATATCTGGCAACAATATGAACTAGGTCATTTGTATTAGCCTTGTATGGATGATCAAGGCTGACAAGTCATAAACAAAGATTCAACTGTACAACTTTATCATTGGAAACTAGTTTATCAATGCTGCAAGTTCAATACCATTGATCAACTTTGTCATTAATTCAGAATATCTCATCTATTGTATATGTTATCAGGAAGATAAATGTGGTCAGATCAAGTAGAACTTCTGTACAACAGACATTTATGACCATGTTTACCTTTGTGATAGTGCAGATCCAAGATATAATATGCATCATAGAAGAAGATTATGATCTAGTGTACCAATTATGTCAAAGTGACTACCATTAGTTTTCTTTATGATAGTGGTGATACAAAGTGGTATTTGTGATATTTAAGATCAAACATACTATTCTTAAATAAATGATCAATTATTGATCATGGGTCAATCTGATCTGCTTTTAAAGTCCAAAGGGCTTGACCATATACATCTCAATGATGGTAATGTTATCATTTATCATTTTTAACAGTGAGTGAAATGTGATCAAGTCCATAATTATTTGGAAAAATGAGCTGTGTTGAGCAAAAGTTAGAATTCAGAGAGAATGGATAAGTACTGAAAGACTGATAGTAAATTATCTTGGTTCTCAAACAAAATTAAAATGATCATATATATACATAATGTGATCAATTTCATTGGAATGAACTATGATGTCTACCTTGCCAACAATATATAGGTGGTCATACTTCCCTTAAGTATGATTTGTTGATCATATTCAACCACAAATGTATTTACAGTGAATTTGGTCAGTATCATCATCTTGATAAGTTATATCAGGGCCTATCACAAGTCATGGAGATGGTCAAGCCTACTATGTCATGGATAATTATGACATACATCAATCCTAATGCTATACTTGTTCAAAAGTATCAAACCTAGACTATTGAACAATAATAACAGCCTTGCAGATTTTGTAATGAATCTCAACTCTCCCAGGGAGTAAATAGCATGAGCAAGTCATGTATCAGAATGATTTAAAAATGTGTAGTTGGTAATCAAGTTAATATTATATAAAGGTTGAGCAGAGTTTCATCAATTTCCTGATGACCATGCCGCGAGTCCCTCACCGTGCAAACCAACGTTTCCAACCAGTCACGGTTCTGTGCACCTACTGTAAACAACCCTTCAAATCAAAAGGATTGAAAAAACACGAAAATAGCTGCAGCAACCGCGTCCATAGCGCAGCCGATCAAGAGCGTTACGCTAAAGAGTTTGAAGAAGAGGTTCAACGAGGTGAGTGTTCACCTTTCCCCTCTTTCTCTAGATTTGTTGCTGACGCTGCCATCTGCCGTCGAACCTAACCGACCAAATGTATGGCATAATGTAATTACAGTACAGCGGGAAGATGCGGATAGGAGCATAGGTTTTCCTGCAGGTTCGGTGGCACATTCGAGGCCAGGAGAATCGGTCAGCCGAATCTTCCAGGCTGATCCTCCCAGACCTGGTCCAGGTGAGTCACGAACACTCGCCACCACACAAAGTTGACACGAATTCTTCAAGTTGGACTGGCTTTGGCTACTCCATCCACCGGGCAAGTAGATCGTTCGCCAACCCAGGGTGCCGTTCCCGACACGCCTAATCCACGCGCCTGGGACCTAGACTCATTGATGGACCCTGAGTGTGACTATGCAGAACAACGTGCTACGCCGTCACGAAGTAGCAATGGTAAGTTCTTTGATACAAGTATCAAATTTGCTAGCTTAAATTGGTTATATTTGGGTTATACGACAGCTTCTGACGCCTCCATGCATGAAGCAGGCAGTTCGGAGCCCTCTGTCTCCGAGCAAGCTAACAAATCTGTCGACCCCCCCGAGTATATGACTGAATATCATCCTCGCAGCGAACGTGCACCACTATTCCAGGCTGCTGATGAATTCGGCCAATCAACTAAGGCGTGCAATGAACTTGCAGACAATGAACCATGGCGTCCATTCCAAACTGAGGCGGACATGGAGTTTGCCGAAATTGCTCTTCGGGCCGGCTTAAATGCAACTGATGTGAATGCCTTGCTTTGTCTCATATCCCGTGTGGCCAATCGGAGTGCAAGTATCACGTTCAATAATGAAAACGATCTCCGTCGAACATGTGATCGGGCTGCACAGGAACTAACACCAGTGAGTCCCTTCGTTCTTACTAGGTTCCTAAATAATCTCTATTGATATATATCTTGCATCTAGTTCGAGAGGCTTGATGTCACGTCCACTTACCAGAAGGAAGAAAAGACATTCGAGGTTCACGTACGGCCACTGTGGAACTGGGCGCTTGACTTACTGAACAATCCGCGACTCGCACCTCACTTTGTTTGGGATGCACAACATCTATATAGACATGATGGAAAGATGTATCAGCGCTTCTATACTGAACCGTGGACGGGCGATCAATGGTGGGAAATACAAGTATGTTGAATAACCTTCAGTTCTGTTGTACCATATTCACTGTAATTTTCCTGTATTCTATTGATGCTCCTCCATCAATGAACTGGATAAGTCCTCGCTCCCTTCAGATGCCCAGAATGCTGTTCCGTTCGCGATCATCCTCTATGCTGACAAGACTCGACTATCATCCCATGGAACTGTCAAAGCCTATCCTGTCGTGGCACGGTGTGCAAACTTACCAATAAATATTCGGAATGGTGAAGGGTCTGGAGGTGGATGCATCGTTGGTTGGTTACCCATTGTAAGCATTGTCTTTGATTGACTGACTTGGGCTCATCTAATGAAACTGTAATGACATTCCAGGTACCGGAACCTGCTAAAGATGAACATAAGACTTCGTGGACCAATTTCAAACGTATTATCTGGCATGAGTCTTTCCTCAAATTGCTTGAAACAGTGATACCACTGTCGCGGACTGGCTACCAACATACGTGCTATGACGAGATTATACGCTGGTTGTTCCCCCTCATCCTGATCCTTTCTGCGGATTATGAAGAGCAGTGCGAGAAATTATACTTTATTAGGATGCTACTATAAACTGATCAACCGTGATTTGTACAGATGTATGATGACCTTGATCCGTGGGGTCAAGGGCAAGTGTCCCTGTCCTATTTGCGTGGTCCCTCTCGAGGAGCTTCATGACCTCCTCAAAACATTCCCTATACGGACGACACAGCAGGCAATTGAGGGTTGTGAAGCATATTCAAAGAAGAAATCACATGGCGAAGTAATTCTCAAGGCACTAGGATTACGGCCAGTTCAGGTATGTCGTTATTTAGTCGAGTTTCAATTCACCTCGTTCAATTTGAAATACAGAATGTGTTCTGGAAGGTAGAGAACTCTAAACCGGAGGATACGGTGAGCTTCGACCGTCTGCATGCCCTTGATGGTGGACTAGGGGGAAAGCACCTACTCCAAGAGGTTAAGGTAGTAGTGAAGTCACTTGGACGGGAAGCGGCCACCAAATTAGAGGAGCTGTAAGTTTCATTCAGAACAGTTAAGTCTTAAAGACGAAACCACCAACAGGGTTTCTGAGTTTCCGAGATGGCGTGATTTTGCACATTTCACCGCTGTGATGCACATCACATTCTCGGACGGAAATAAATTGAGGGATCTCCTGAAGGTAAGTAATATTTTCTCAGCTCGATTATGAACCCGGTGGTGCATACTAACCCTTATTGATAACACAGCAAGTGTTTTATGCTGCACTCGACATATTTACCCCGGAGTCTTGCCCCGAAGGGTACCGTTTGTTGTGCATGATCGCAGCATACCTTCGAATCAACAGTTTAATCGGTCTGGATGTCCACACGGACAAAACGCTAGCTCTCATTGAAGAAGAACTTGTAGTCTTTGGCGACGGACTTAAGGTATTACGCGAACTGCATTATCCTTGGGCCTTGTTGTCAGTTGTGAGCTCGCTAACATCCTCTGGAATTCCAGAAGTACATTCGAGCTGCCAAGCGCAGTCAAATCGAGGACATCAGGACGGACTGGGATTTTCCCAAAGTCCACCTGTGGAAACATGTCACACGAGACATCCGGATGAAAGGAGTCGCCCGCAACTACAGTACCCGCCCAAATGAAAAGATGCACAAAGCACTCAAGGATGCATACGCTGATCGAACGAATGGGAAAGATATTGAAAAGCAGGTATGGAATACTTCTATGTTATCGAGCTGACTCGTTTAGATACGCTCCACTTTACAGATCCTCCGCGTCAACCACCATCAGCTTGCTATCAAGTTGCTCAGAGATCGTGTGGAGGCCAAGCGAGAGCGCCAGAGTGCAGACACGGACGAGGAAACCATATCAACCATTGAATCTGCCGCTCATACGCTGTTGGTTCCAGGAGCACAGGCACGCGTATACTTAGGTTCCCCATCTCCAAAGACCTCCATCTCAGAAATATTGGAGGTGCACAAAGGGGATCGTGCATTCGACAACTTCCGTCGCAAGTTCACCGACTACATTAACACTTGCGTCCCTACCTATCTAGGCAATACAGTGCAGTTTGAGAGATGGATGACATTCGAGCCGACATATCAGGTAACCCACTCTATTTAAATCCTTAAATACAGTCGTATCAGCAACTTACTCTACATTGAATTAGATGCAGGAACATGCTTACCTAAAGGTCAACTATGCCTCTGAGGTCGATTGGGAGTGGAATCACGACTACCTGAGATGCAGTCCCATGTTCCATGGCCAGCCACGTCGTGATTGTGCTCTCGTCCAACTCACAAATGAGCGCACAGCATTCGTCCGGCTCGTTTTCGTATTCAAGTGCACAATCGAGAATGTAACCTTCAGGTTCGCGCTCGTGCAGCCATACACGGCAGGAACTGGTGTCCAACGCCGACTCGACCGTGACTTGAAGCTTACCCGCATCAGGGCAGTTCCTCGGTCCCAGACGATTTTTATTCCTGTGGATTCCATCATTCACGGCGCATTGCTTTATTCTGATCCTGCAAACCATGATGATTTCTTCCTTGTTGATCACATTGATGGTGATATGTTTCTCCGCACTCTGTCGATGAGGCGCTCGTCAATTTAGGATAGCTTTTAAATTGGACTTTTGAAGTACATCATTCGTGTGAGGGAAAAGGGGGTATCTTAGTTGGGTACACACAACCTGAATCAAACGAGCGGGATGTCATATCGTGGGATTAAACACAGCCTCAGACTTCTCCCTTACTTCGAGCAGGCAAGACCCATTTTACGGTCATGATTCAGAGTGCTCGTTTCATCAGTCCTAGTCAGTACCCACCTCTCTCCCCCTCCGAGTCTTCTAACACCCATACAGCATCGACTATATCCCTGCAATCGCGGTAGTATATGTCGTGCACGGTGTAGCATTACTACCTGCATTCAGAGTCCTTCTCTCCATCAAGACCACCTCTTAGCGAGTCTCTTTGTCGAAGAAATCCATTACGCTTAGCCTGAGGCCCGGACTTCTCCTGCACTGAACCGACGCGCCAACCAACCTCCTCAGCAATCTCTTGCCACGTCGTTCAGCAGATTTGGTTTGCTTGCCGCCTCACAGCCTCCCCTCCCACCTACTCAGCAGCTTCCACAACATATTTCCATTGGACCCTAGGACATAGTGCTTGCTCAAGCCTTTCTTCGTCTCCTTTCCACCGTGGCGACGAGCTCCATCACCGTGCGTCTTGCCACTCTTCAAACACGAAGCAATTCCGTGCCATTCCAACACCGGTCTCACTCATTCCTTTAAGCATGATTCCTTTGGAGCTGAAGGGGGCCACTGGCATATTCGAAGCTCTTGCTGCATTTTGCAAGTCTGGGGTGCCTGATGCGCTGTATGTCAGCGCTCGGTGCCCGTGATATGCAAAAATGGGTTAGAGAGCCAAGAACCGCTGGATCAAGCCATCAGGATTGTGATCCTTGACCTTCTCACTCAGAAGACGGAAGCTGGGACCGCATACCCTAACGTAGGCCATTTCCTCTTGAAGTTTGGTGGTGCAGGGAGCGAGCATCAGATTCAAGAACCGCATGCAATCGGCGTGCGGTGGACGTGTGCGCACGTCATTCTCGACATCGTCAACGTGGGCGTGCCGCAGATGCGAGTCAAGGGCAAGGATAGGCAAGGTGCGCGCAGGGCACAGGCGGAACCTCTTTTCAATGTCCTACCCGCTCTGAGTGAGCGGTGCTATTGTATCATTCACCAGCTCTGCTTGCACCCTCGTACGTCGGATGCGACGCTTGATGTACTCCCTGGTCACGAGGAGGACGAGGAAGACGAAAATGTGTTTTGAACTGGTCGGGGTGGTTCGTCTAGGGAGAAGGCGCAGAAGAAGGCGCACACGTGGATACGACGAAGGATAGCGAGTCACCATCGCCTGCCATTCTCCGCTATCGTGTAAAGGCCCCGTATCCCCTCCGACATCGAGGAGGCAACCATCGATCGTTTTCGCACCATCCATCTGCTCCCATTTTGCGGTGCTCACGGCGCTCACAGAGTGATTTTTGATCGTGATGACAAACACCAATCAACTCACCCGTGTCGATCTACCACACTGAAGCTGACGTCACCGCCTCAAACACCGTTCAATCATACGTACCCGACCTTGGGCATCTTCGAATGTCCACGACCCTTCCATGCCGTCAAACTGGGGCTCGCTGCTACTTTTTTCGCATATGGAAGAAAGGGAGTCTGCAACGAAGACCCAGATACGTCTGTTCCGGCAGCAGAAGTGCCACGCGCATGGTCATCACACCTACTGCCACGGACCCGAACTCGAGCAATTCAAGTTCTCCGCTCCATACAGATTTCAAGTTGGTCACGATCCGAACAACAACCGCCTGCGTCTCTCTTCTTGATCATGCCGTCGTCAAGTGCGTCGGCGGCTGCATCGACGGGATGTCTATATTGGAAACCTGATGTCGTGGGCACGCGACAGTCAGACAAACATCAGGAAGAAGGGAAAGGAAATCAGCTGAGACTCACGATGCGCTATCTGCGCACGCGGGAAGACTTTTTCATACAGCATCTCGCAGTAATCCCACCAAAAGTTCCACTGCACAAGCGACGCAAGAGCCATTTATCGATGTTTTGTACCATGACGGGTCGAGCGTGGCGACGCTCCGTGCATTTATTGACTTGCGTTCTCGGATACTGGACCTAGTGGCACTGGATTTGCACGTGCTGACGAACAAGGGCCATCACAACTTGGGCTATGGGATGGACGCAGGCGAGGTGGATTGGGTGGACGAGATGGGGATGGGGGTGCAGTCCTTTAGGGAGATGGAATGGTCGCACCTGCGGATCATTGAACTGGTGCAGTGGTTATGTTTCGAGTGGTCCAACTCGGACTCGCTCACGACGACGGCTCAGGCAAACAAGCTCAACACGGAGACGGGCTATATTCAAGTTCTGGAGAGCTGTGTGATCGAGAACTGCAGACAGCAAATGCATACGGTCATGACCGGCTGCGAGGCGTGGCGTCGACTGCTGGACATGATGCTCACAAAATGCTTCCACTGACTGCAGCACGACCGATGGGTTGAAAACATGTTATTCGACCTCCTGCATGTGTTACCTGTCAATGGGATTGTGCGCTCCGACGTTCAACACAAGGGACGGCCGTCTTGCTTTCCGCCGTGGCTATCCTAGTATCTACAACCATGAAATTGCGCAAGGACCAACCGCATCAAGTGATGCTTCATCTGCAGGCAGGACCCCTTCTACGGCCACAAGCAAACTTCCAAGCTACTATGTCGTCCTTCCGTGACCCATCTCTTTACGTGTCCGGAATACCCTCCCTCCTCTTCCAATTCAACAGTGAAACTCCCCCACTTCATCGCCTATGGGATGGCTGTCTTGCTTTCCGAGGCCATTCTATCTATGACCACGAAATTGTGCAAGGACCGACCACATCAAGTCATGCTTTATCTGCAGGCAGGACCCATTCTACGGCCATGAGCAAACTTCCAAGCTATGTGGTCGTTTCGTGACCCATCTCTTTGTGTGTCCGGAGTACCCTCCCTCCTTTTCCAATTCGACTGTGAGACTCCCCCACTGGCACTTCATCGCCTATGGGACGGCCATCTTGCTTTCTGAGGCCATTCTATCTACGACCAAGAATGGTCATCACAAGGGCATGTTAGAGATTCTGCAGATTCTATATGGGACGGATGCAGGCGAGGTGGATTGGGTGGACGAGATGGGGATACCAGTGAGCAGTGATTGAGTACCTCACTGCCGCGAGCGAGTTTACGGAGCCCGGGATTTCGTTGGTGTTGTTGCTTGTGTTGTCGGTGCCGAGACATGAAGAACGGCCGTCTCGTGTGATTGGTGAGTATTTTTTTCGTCTTCAAGTTGTTGTTGGGTGTCAATGTGATACGAACACGACACATAGCTACGATTTCGACGGTTGGGGATGCGATTGAGGCATTGAATGGACTGTCCGACAAACTGGAGTCTGGCGGTGACGTTGAAGCATAGCATCATGGATCTCTCATCAGAGCTGTCCTCGCACAATCATAATATTCAGTGGACCATGTCCAAGAGGTACGTCATATGTGGTTACTTCAAGTTGGGGCATACCAAAGACTGAATCTTTTGCAGGTTGTCTGCATCTTGGATCAAGGGTTCTTGCAAGACCTCAACATGGCGCAAAAGTGGTCGTTGATTCATGAAGCGTACCAATGGCTCGTGCGCGTGTTCCGGTTGCAGACTTCAGGAACTGTGCGCAAAAAGCACTTTGTTGTCTCGAGGCCATACGCTCAAAGGTTCTGGATCTTGTCCGAAAAGAGAGGCACACCTTTTCTTCTTCCTTTCCCTCTGGATCAGATAATAATCAGATCGAGGATGGCCTCCATCATTCTCAATCGAGTCGGGTTTCGATGTTCACAAGGTGCCGATGGACAAGTCAAAGATCTAGAACATTTCTCTCTCCTTTTCCTCCTCTCCCTCTCCTTCCCCACTCCTCTGCCCTCGTCGCACCTGTCTTGCTTCACCAATCTTAGCATCAGCATACAATACTACCCAATGGGTCATGCATTGAACGAGTGCCACCGTGACTGTGGCGACGCTCTATGTGTTTACCGACCTGTGCTCTTGGATATTGGATCTGGCGGCGATGGATCTGCACGTGTTGACGAACAGTGGCAGGGGCAAGCGAGATGGACTCAGATTGGGCATTCCCGTCTCACATACCTCCAACACCTGACCATCATGCTCGTTTCATCACTACCCGCCTTGTCGCGTACCTGGAGTCAACATACAATGCTTCCCATCCCCATCTCACATACCCCAACTGGGAATCTTCCTACTAAATTGGCACCTTCAACCAAACCACCCTCGACATAGCCCACTTCTGAATCGAGTAGGCAGGACCCATTTTATGGCCACCGTTACAGTTATTTTATTACCCACCTCTCAGACTCTATTGGACTTTGCGTGCCCGCCCCCTGGGCCTTTCCTGACAATGCCATCTTTGTATTGATATCGGTTATCCGCAAAACCCTGAATAAATTTTCCTGCAGTGCAACGCATGTTGCAGCTTCATGGCTGTTTCAAGTTACACCACAGGTGCGCCACTATTACTTTTTTTTTTCTGCTTCGGCTCATTGTACATAAGCGCGTGTCCTGGACTTATACAATTTTGGTTACCAGTCAACGCCCTGCATTCAGATCTGGACACAAATTGTCTGGCGCTGCCGTGCCCTCGTGTTCAACACGATGAGCGAACGACGTAATGTCAATGCTTGGCAGTGGCGCAACACTGCATCCTACATCTATAAAGCCTAGGTCTGCTGCGTGTTATGCCCTCTGGCAGGACTCACGAATCCCCTGGTGACCTTGCAGTCTATCCAACACTTACCCTGCACCATTCTGACGACCATGCCTGAAGACTTCTCGAGTGCGCTGGCTGGTGTTTCATCTTGCAGTGAGGATGAAGACTCGGATATCAGTATCCATGATGGTTCTCATCCCCGCAGTGGTAATGGAGATAGAGGCGATGCCGGAGACCTTGACGATGACCAGCAAGCCCGTAACGTTATGCGTGAGCCTCCTGTACACGCTAATGCTCAAGAACTTAGGCAGGTATGATCCTGTGTACTCCTGGCTCTTGTGACGTTGATACTAACATACTTGAATCACTTCTGGCAGTCACTCGGATTGGCTCAGCTGGCGTTCTTTGAAACTCGAGCGAAGTTACTCGACTTGACAAAACGCTACAATACGTTGGTCAGGGAGGCAGAAGCCCAGCGTGCGACGAAAGGTGGCAGAAAGTCAAAAGCTCCAGTCTCGCCACTGAATCAACGTGTCGTCGAAACTGCGAGGAAATATTGCCTGCTTTATCACCTCTGGGTCCCTGGTCTGCTCTTCCCAGTCAATGCACAACCCAATGTCGACCCACGCGACCCCTCTCGTTGGCAGTCCCCTGAAAGTCAGACCATCGCTGAGCAGGCGGAACTCTACAGCATACTACCTTCCGAGCTGCACAGGTCGGTTAGAACATATCCGGATTTTGCCCGAGTTGTAAGTTTTCGTGATTTGTCTTGTGCTCTATCCTTGCGTTGCTGAGCAGTCGGACATCACCTAGTTCACAAAGGCTGTAACGGACGAGCGTGCAAATATTGTCAAGAACGTCAAGGATATTGCGGCCGATCTTTTTGCCAGTCTGGAAGTCAAGTCAACGCTTTTCTCTGGCGATAAATCCCTCAAAGTCCATGAGCCGAAACTACTGGGGCTACTCAAGCGGCCTGGTGACTCACAGTATACGCAGCTCTCCCCTGTCCTATTTGCGGATTCGACTCAGCTCCGAGGCAACGAGTTATTCAAAAATCCTGTTCTTGTCCAGGTAAGTATTTTATGTACAGGGCTTGCTGCTTCGCCATTTTTGACTGTTTTTGTGTAGATTGCTCGTGTTCTGATGTTTGGAAAGGCTACCATCCTCTCGAACAAGAAACGTGGTGGACCAAAGGGGCGTGGAGAGCGCATGGGTGCGCAGACGGTCACCGAAGGCTTGATCGCCTGCACGGCCACCCTGGTAAGTCCACCATTCAAGCGGCTTTTGGCATGTTCCAGTGTACTAACCTGACAACATAGGCCAGATATATTCTTTCACACGACTCAGAGTTCTCAGCAAAAGGTGACGCAACAGGAATCCAGTACCAGAAAGACTTCGAGTTCTATTTGAAACTGCTTTTACTCCCGGAAAAACGGAGATGGGCTCTTGATATCATTGACTATTTCAATGCCGGTGTGTTCGGCTCAAACCTTCGCCCATCTATCCACTCGGAGCCTTCCACTGGCACTTCCACGCAAGCCCGTTCATGGGAAGATGAACTTCTACTGCAGATCGGTGATAATTCAAATGATCAAGAGGAACCACCATGCCCTGGGACGCCCTCAGACTCTATTGCTGCTCTCAGTGATTCAGAGCATTCTTGGCCATATTCGGCTACATCAGGCAATCTGGATCCACTAGACTTCGTGCCGGCTGTCCCCCAGCCTGAGATAGTAGTCGGAGCTGTCCGGCCTAGACCCACTTTTCGCAAACCTGACCTTCCGCCATCCATCTCCCATGGCAACGATGTGTCAATGACTGCACCAAAGCAGGCTGCGGCACAGCCTGGGCCTGTCAGTCATGTTCACCGTGACACCGCAACCATATCTACAGACTCTCTGCAGCTGGGTATATCCCATTTGTCCATAGATCCGCGGGCTGTTGTGTGTGAGCCTGCCAATGGTGGGCAATCCGACAAACGTCGCGTTCAGAAGAGTAGCACAGCTGCCAGCAAGTCGAAAGGTGCAGCAATGACAGCATATCCGGTTGGGGCTGTTGGACAAGCTCAGGTAGATGAATTGGGGACCATAGCACCCGCACCACTGGCCCAGCCACCTGCCGGGAGAACCACACGCAGCCGGAAAAAGGCAGCTTGATCATGTATTTTAAATTGTACTTTTAGCTTTGTCAAAAGTCTTTGAAATTATATTATTGCACTTAGACTGACTGCTCAGTTTTCGGAGTATAAGTAGCCCATAGCACGAACGGAGCTTAAATCCCTCTCTCCCTCAATAATGTCTTTGCCATACAACCATTGCATGCCATTTGGCTACAAATTTTCTATCAACACCTCATTCACAACTCTGACTATGACAATCTGTGTAGTCTCTTTGGCATGGCACCTATTGGCCTGCCGGTCAACTTGCCAGTGCTGCCGAGTCTAATAAGGTCAGTTCATAGTTTTAATTGTTCTCGTGTTTGTTACACAGCTAATTTTAAATTAAGTTCATCCAAGCATTGTGGTGTTCTGTCATTACCTCTGTCAAGAGGCTTGTCGTAGTCTTCTGAATCGTTGTCACACCATCATTGACATCATCATCACTGTTGTCTCTTAGACTTCCCCGGACCTTTGCCATCCCACATCATTTCCTCTTACGGCAGACTGTCACCTTCATTGTTTACTAATAATGTGCCTGGACTCGGAGTCCAAGTTGTTTCCTGCCGCTTCTGTCAATCATGATGAATCCTTGACGAGCTGGACATCCTAGTTGGTTTCAATTTTCCATTCTAAATTTGATTCAGATGCTATTAGTATATTAATTTTAACAGTCGGTGTTAGGCAACTGCACGGTACCGTATACTGAATCTGAATCTGATTCAGAGTGCTGACCTACACTGTAACCTGCACGGTCCAAGATCCAGGGTATCCATGAGCATTGAGAATGGGTTACACCAGTAGTGGGTTTATTACCCGTTCCTGCATGGCATGGCGCAACTTGCACTATTGTCCTCACCCTTCCACCTTCCTCTCACATTCGCGTGCAAAATATGATTTGGATGACGGTCCAGGGTGTCGTCCTCACCCTCCTCACCTTCAATAACCTCTCACTCACACAACAACTGTAACACTGTAGCAAGACAATACAACAATTCGTCAATGTATGCCTTATTGCCAATCCATACTACAGGGATGCAGGTACATGCTCTTGCCCACTCGGGAACTTCTATTCCTGTTGTTCGTAAGTCCTCTTGTTCAATGCCCCCACCCTGGCTGATGGCACCACAGCACAATGACGCGACGTCCACAACAACGACATCCACCACCGTGACACGGTCACAGCATTATGACCTTATTATCTCCGCACTGGCACGCCCGCATCATCATGCCTCTCTCCGAGTCCCTCAGGCTCTCCCTCTCCCTGTCTCATCCCCCCCGCCCGGGCCCTCTCTCCCCAGCAGGCAGCCATGACAACGACAAGTCTAGGCAAGAGCACGGGTTACCCGCGGGTCATTGACCAGATCGCCTCCGAGTCGGTGACCTAGTGAGTTTTCTTTTCTTCTTTTTACTTAATTGCCAAACTGACTTGGTGTGACTACGACAACCACGACAACCACCACCACCACCACATCACGACGACTGAAATGACGACGTGACATGGCGTGACCTTGACGCGTCATCCGAGTCCTCTCCCTCTCTCCCACTCCCACTCCTCCCTCAACGGACGACGCAATCGTCGCCGTCTTCTCCCTCTCCCTCTCCGCACCGCGATGTGTCGACCTCTCCCTCTCTCCCACTCCCACTCCCACTACTCCCTCGACGGACGACACGACGACACGACGACGACGCAATCATCGTCGTCACCTTCTCCGAGTCCCACTCCCACTCCCACTCCCACTCCTCGACGAACAATGCAACGACGACGACGCAACGTCTGTCTCCCTCTCCCTCTCCCTCTCCCTCTCCCTCTCCCTCTCCCTCTCCCTCTCCCTCTCCTCCCTCAACGAACGACGACGCTGCCGCGAGAACGGCAACCGGGACAACAACAACGACAACAATGACACGCCATGGCACTGACATGCCACAACGCAACGACGGCGATGACGACTGAAATGGGGGGAACGGGATAGGACAGGACGACCGTGACGGCGACGATGACGACGACGCAACGCCAACTGGTGACACGGACGAACAGCGCGACAATGGTACGACGACAGTACGACGACCTCGACGATGACGCAATGCCGGCGTCACGCCGACTGGCGACACGGACGACGATGGGCGGATGCGATGACACCACAACATTTCCATGCGATGACAGCGTGACGACGACGCGTTCCGACCGAGTCCCTTCTCCCTCTCGGATCCCCCCGTCCTCTGACTCCTCTCCGACAACGACAACGACAACTTTGATGATTCCAAAGCAGCAAGGAGAGAAACACAAACATGAATAGCCCACTGGCAGATGATGGCGAGGCGAAGAGTAGGGGAGACGAGACGCCACCATTGTGAGGGCGAGGAGCTTGAATAGCAGCATCGGTCTTGTATACATAACGATTGCAATTGGAGACGATGAGATTTGAACTACAACTACATATTTGAATGCTAACTATTAAGCATTAAAATTGTCGAAAATCAATTGGTATTATGTGAATGGTATTTCAATGGGGTCGACCCCCCTTCTGAGCCATTTTAATGCAAGAGGTATGTGCGAATGACATTGTGATGTAGCCAACCCCTTTTTAGCCATGATAATGCCATTTCAATGCAACCCGACCCCCCCAATGACTGCGTCACATTCTTAGTCATCACCATGTCCTTACAATGGTGATTGCAATGTCACATGACTGCATTGGCAGTTTCACTTAATTATTAACTACCTATTACAATTCTCCACGGTTGCAATGCCCATTTTAAGTACTTGTTATGTCATCCAATGCGGCCCAGATTTTTCCGACAGTGGTTGTACGCTTTGCTTACGCTTCCCAAGAATCCCATTCAAGCTTCCCATTGAATCTCTCTCAGGGTAAATTCTGAGGAGCAGCGACCATATCCATGTCCTTGCTCACCTTTCTGGGTCTAAGGCAACCAAAGTACAACCGTACACCGCTCACCCTCGCGGATGTCCTCCATCGCACTCTCATCAGCGGGCTCGTCGCGGTCAGCTTTTACGGGATATACCTAGGTTACTCCGTTCATGGGCATATCATGACCAAGGGAAAGGGTGCGTTCTGTTGCTTCTGTTGCATGCGTACCCCGGTCATATTTATCATTCTGCATCTTATTTTTGCTATTGTGCCCATTCAATATCCACGCATTCCCCAGAGGTACGTCGTCTATTTCACGCGGTGTGCAAGCTGGACTAAGGCTCGGATATGCATTGAGGCGCTTGCACTGAGAGAAGCGGAGGCCAAGGCACGCGGAGAGGCTCAGGTAATGTCGCTTTCCTTTCGGACACTTTAGAGGTGACTTGTATTGAGACACGAGAAAAGGCTGCAGAAGAGGCTCGGGAACGCTCGTTGGCCGAGGCTGCCCAAGTTGTGCTGCCCAGGCGGTCATAGCGTCGCCACAACTTGAGGTAAGTGGAAATCCCTCAACCTTCTGGACGTCCAGCAGATTATTTGCTTTCGTCCTCATAAATTCTCAGCACGGCGTGAATGGTAGACAGGCTTGGGATACAGTATTTGCAAAAAAATGATATCACGAGTACCGTGCGTCGCGTGCCTCGTACGTCTCAAAGATCTCAATGCTCATGGGACCTTGCGTTATCTTCTATATAAAGAGTCTTGGGCTTCTCATAAAATACAGGAATATGTGTTTTATATTTTCATGCTCTCAAGGAAGTGCGAGCCAGGCAGCAACCAACTTGGTATAGTTGGGTGTTCCGAGCCCTGTCACTGGGTCCCACCCGACCGTGGCATTGTATCCGTTGGTTCCGCATCCTGGATTGTCACCCATCGTGATGTCGTTGAATGCGCCAGTGAACGCAGACGAATAGATCTGCGAGAACAAGCGCCATTAGAAAATACAGCGCTCGCTGCAGGACGACATTGCTCACCGTGGGGTTGATGAATCCGATGGTCGATTTGCCGGCTGCGAGACGAGCATCGTTGATCAGCGTAAAGATCGCCCCGCTAACGGGGGAGGAGCAAGAAGTTCCATATACGAGCTCAAATTGGCCGTCAACCTAAAAACAACGCACAACCGCAGTTAGCCCCGTTCGCGCAGCCAGGTATACAAGAAATCCAACGCACAGCAACGACATAGTTTGCTCCGTTCGCAGAGATGTCAGGGAAGGCGCGAGACTGTTGGCTCGTCAGGTTTTGCAGCATCAAATGAACTGGTAACATACCATGCCAGTCGAATTCCACATGGTCGACGGGTAATCCGGGTAATAGTTCGTCAAGTAGTAATCAACAGCACTCTTTTGGTACTCGGGCATGGCAAAGTAGTTGCTGAATCCACCGCCAGAGTAGATTACTTCCTCGCAAGCAGTCTCGGGTTCGTAGACCGTAGAGTTTGGGGGGACCATCGTAGCACCGACAGACGTAATGTAAGGGCATGTTCCAGGGAAACTAGGATTGAACATCGTTCCATTGATAGTTTGGGTTCCTGCAGATCAATTTAGGCTTGTGGTCAAGGATGAACGGAAGAGGATCACAGACCGAATCTTGACCGTTTCCAACGCGTCGTACAAGTACATCCAGGATGTCGACC
>JBBPOM010000658.1:0-20602 GCA_038091455.1 Leccinum uliginosum | reverse complement strand
GGGGGGGGGCGAGGCGCGCGCTTCCTCGGCCGGGCCTCTGGTTGGCGGGCGTAGGACTGGGAGTGGTGGTGGACGGGGGGGTCATCGCGGGAGTTGGATGTACGGTGTACGGTGGGGGGCCATGGGAGGGCGGAGGAGGGTGGAGGGGACGAGTGGCGATGTGAGTAGGGGGATGAGAGAGGGGGAAGGGTGTTCGGTGCTGAGCGGGATGAGTTTACTGGGGGGAGGTGGAGATGAGAGGGAGGGGGAAGATGAGAGGAGTGAAAGAGTTGCTGTCGAGAGGAAGAGTGTATGGAGTGTGTGAGATGGGAGTGCTCCATCATGGAGGTACAACCCGACCGCGCACGAACCAAAGGCCAAACGTGGTTTTATTAACAACAGCGCAGACCCAAACACTCCCAAACTTGCCAGAAGTACTGTAAGTCGGCACCGTCCGTCGTTGTACAACTAAGATCGACGTTATCGTTCCTCGGCGGTCTGGACTCTTCCCAAACGTTAACTCCCTCGAGCCGAACGGCAACATGGCGCCAGGAGAAATATACGTTATCCACAGTCTAGATCGGACAATTTATACTTCCGCCTCGCGAACAGACAAAGGCGGCCGTAAAGTATGTGGCTGTGCAGTTAGTACTTCCGCTGGGACCCGACAACTGAACCGACTAAATTTTGTCCTTCCTCTTCTTCCTCTTCCTCCTCCTCATGGCCTCCCTCGCTCGCATTCGTCCCTCCGTCGCACGTCCTCTCGTTCGTATCCTTGTCATTTGTCTAGCTCGTTCTCACATTTTTTTCTAGTCTTCCCTAGTGCGGTCCATCACAACCTCCGCCGACACCACACAGCTCCAGGACGTCATCACCGACCATTCCCAGCCATTCACCGTCAAGCTTCACGAAGACTCCTTCCGCACCTACAAATGCGACACACCTTCCCTTGAAGTGCAGGTTCAAAAGAACCAGCTCCTCAAAATGTACAAGGACATGCAACTCATGCGCCGCATGGAAATGGCCGCAGATTCCCTCTACAAGGCAAAGCTCATCCGCGGGTTCTGCCATCTCGCAATCGGTCAGGTAATCCTCTCCCCCTCATCCTTTCTCGCCCTTGGCTCACCCACTCACAGGAAGCCGTCTCAGTCGGTCTCGAGTATGGCATCACCCCCGAAGACCGTGTCATCACCGCATACCGCTGCCATCCCTTTGCAGTCATGCGCGGCGGCACAGTAAAGGGCGTCATTGCTGAACTCCTCGGTCGCCAAGGTGGCATGTCCCATGGAAAAGGCGGTTCTATGCACATCTTCACACCTTCTTTCTTTGGCGGTAATGGCATTGTCGGTGCACAAGTCCCCATCGGCGCAGGCCTCGCCTTTGCCCAAAAGTACCTCGGAAAAAAGACCGCCACCTTTGCCCTCTACGGTGACGGTGCAAGCAACCAGGGACAAGTCTTTGAGGCGTTCAACATGGTGCGTCATTGGCTCTTTCCCCGCGCGAGCGAGATCGAACATGAATGTATGCGTTCACAGGCAAAACTATGGAACCTCCCATGTGTGTTCGTGTGCGAAAACAACAAGTACGGTATGGGAACATCTGCCGAGCGCAGTTCCTCAAACACCGAGTACTTTACGCGCGGAGACAAGATCCCTGGTCTGCAGGTTTGTCCTACCCCTCATCTCATCCCTTACCCCCGACAACGCATATACTCAGGTCAACGGCATGGACATCATCGCGTCCAAACACGCCGTCGAGTATGCCCGCAACTGGGTCGTGGAAGGAAACGGTCCTCTGTTGATGGAGTTTGTCACCTATCGCTACGGTGGTCACTCGTACGCATCGCCTCCACGTTTTTACGCCCCCTTGCGCTGATCTCGTGATCGGTATTTTCAGCATGTCTGACCCGGGTACTACCTACCGCACCCGCGAGGAAGTACAACGCATGCGGAGCACCCAGGACCCGATCCGCGGAATGCAACGGTATATCGAAGAATGGGGTCTCGCGACCGAGCAAGATCTCAAGGTCCATTGTCTGTCTGCGTATTCTCCTCTCAACCTGACGTTCTCTACTCTTTAGCAACTTGACAAGGAGGCCAAGGCAGAGGTCGACCAGGCCGTCGAAGAAGCCAAGCAGTCCCCCGCGCCTCTTGCAGAGCACCTCTGGAAGGACATTTATTACAAGGACACGGAGCCTCCGTTTATGCGTGGTCGGGAGCGTGACGAGGTGGGTGTTCCATCTATTTATCACGCCGTTTCTCATCCACCCGCGTTTTCACAGATTCACCGTTATTGATTCGATGGATTGCGTGAGGGGGCCGTAGAGTTCGTAGAGTCGACGAATGAGCACGACAGTTTGGTATGGCCATTTTCGGGGACACTATATTAGAATTTGACGGGAACTTTCAATTTCACCTCGTTTTTCGTTTTGCTATTGCATATGGTGTGCGAGAATTGCAGTAGGCTACATGCAAGGGTATTCGAATACAAAGCCACGTGCACGAAGCTTGGGGAGAGGGGCAGGACATCCTTCTCTTCTTCCTTGGCCTCTTCTTCTCCCATTTCCCGCCTTCCACGCGTCCTGGATCCGCCCGCGCCCGAGGGGGTACCGACCGAATCTGTGATTATACGATGATGATATGGCACCGACTCATCAATATCATTTTCTTATCATCTTCGTCTTCATTATCATCTTCCCCATCATCTTCGCCGTCCTCGCCGTCCTTCGGATGGATCCGGGCCTCTGATCGCTGGTTCTTTGGATGGACACGTGTGACCCCCGCGTTCGCGATTGATGCACCTGCACCCGTTGCGATCCGCCCTTGTTCGCTCGCGGACGGGGCGGAGGAAGGAACTTCGTACGTACATCGTCGCGATGCTCCCCCCTCCATCGAGAGCGTGGGTCACAGGATACGATCACGATCCACGCCGCGTCGCGTACATACGTCCAGGACCGGAGACCGTCGTCGTTTGCTCACCACAGACGCATGTGGTATGTTGGGCGCAACTTGGCGTGCCCGTGGCCAATCTTGTCCCATTCCGAATTACCACACAGAGACGACGAGGGAGGGAGATGGTGCGTGACGACGGTTATGTCCACGATAGAATGCGAACACAAGAAAAACAAAGGACCTACTGTGAGCGTTGCATTACTCGGAGGTTGCGGAGCGCTCCCGTGTGGCGCGGCTCAAGTACAAATATTTGTATTAGCTCAGTTCAAAGCCGTCGTGTTTGTCATCAGCTCCATTAATTGTAGCAAACGACTCGGAAGGATTCGGTCAAGAACCCTCATTGTACGTTCACCTCCATGGGTAGTGTGGAAACATATATGGATGACAATTTGTCTTCGTCCTTGAAATCGAATATCATTAATCCATTCATGAACAGAATCAAACCGACAGATCGTCCTTTGTGTGGTTGCGGAGTAGCGCTCGTGTGTTGCAGAGAAATTTTTTTGGCCGGTCTGAGACGTGTCTAGCGGACCGAGCGCTCAAGTGCATTGTCGCTCAGTGCAAGTCGTCGTGTTCGTCATCAGAGGGTCGGTCAAGAACCCTCCGAGTCATTGTACGTTCACCTCCATCACTTTCCCATACTAGTAGCAGAATTGCTAGGAGCAAGGAGGAGAAACACGAATCGTCTCGAATTGCCACGTACTAGCGTACGGCCATCGACGATCCCCGGTCAAAACGGATCAGCGAACGGCTGGACTTGCAAGCACAGTCACAGTTAGCTAACCCCAAATCGGAATGCCCGAACGACTTACCCAACCTTATAGGATGACACCAAGCAATCAAAAAAATCAAACTAGTCTGTTCGCTCGGCGAACCCGCCACCGCGCCGCCGCTACCTAGTATCGACAGATCGCTAAATGGGTTTTTGATGGCGTAAAGATATGCTGTGTCTGTATCTTTGAAAAAAAAATGGAGATGGCAACCCCGTGCCCCCTCGGCTGGCCCCCCTTGGACCTCCTTCCCTGTCAATGAACGGAAGGATCAACCACGGCGATCAGCCGACGATCACGGACAACTTTCACTCAAGAAATCGAGGGTCGACGAACTTGTTCTGGAAAAAGCCGCGTCTCTGACTTGACAGGTGACACGCGAATCATGTTTGGGTCCAAGGCCGCTTTTTCTTTTCTTCTCTTTTTTCTCTCTTGATACAGTGATCGCGGTCCGTGATAAAAGTCGAATCCCGCAAAACTGTACACTGCTTTCGGCGGGCAATGGAAGAAAGCTAGTCCTAACGCTCGTCCTGGTCTCGTCCCGTCCAAGTGCATTTCCAATGTCAGTCACTGCGGAAGTAAGGGTCATAATCTCTCTCTGATCAGATGTCGGTTGTGATCTAGATTCAGTCACCAAAACGAATTCTCTTGGAGAGCGCGTTGAAACTAACAGGAGCATTGCCACATACTGATCACTTGATCACACTGTTCGACCCGTCCACTTCATATGCGTTGAAATGATGTGAAAAGTAAAGAATGTCGTTGGATGTTCCAAACTTGATGATGATGGCATTTTGAACCCTGATCTTGCTTCATGGACAACCCCCAATTGCCGTTCACTGGAGGGGAAAGAAAAAAAGAACGGGTGTAGTTCGTGTCGATTCCATTCCATGGACAAAACAAGAGAAAAGGTACCGTATCGCAGTGAGCTTCCATTCCCTCTCAGGCTCGGGATTCAAATTGTCACACGTCAGGCCTCCTTCAAACTTCATCACTCGAACGAATCGGTTGTCGAGTCGATGCATATTTCCATGCTCAGTAACTTGTCTTCCCCCCATTCAAACTCCCCATCAATGAATGTCTTGCACGATCGAAGGCTGTGGCAACAAATCCGCTGTCCACTCAATCAAACAGCTCAACCCCTGAAACATGTATGTATGTTAGAACTCTTCGAAGTCGGTGCGCTAACGCTATTCCGGTGCCGAACGTTCTCTCTTAGATCAGTAGGCAAGTTAGACAGGCATCCAATAAAGTTCTGCTCACAGTTGTCCTTGGTGGCAATAACAGCGATACTTCCTCGACGCTGATTGTTTGGGACTAATAATAACTATCGAGAAGAGGGTTCGTAAATCCACATTGTCTCCGAGGTAAGTACATTCGTTCTGGTTTTCCCTTTTTAAAATTACAAGCGAGTCTACATGTGCGAGATGCCGAGTAATGGCATGCTCCTAAGAAAGTCCGTGTGCTGTTATATGATCCTTGATGATAATGATGAGGCTATTAGATCAATCATTGGCACTGAGCCTGAGTTCTCAAGAACAAACAGGTCAACCATGGTAGCCAGGTCTACAGACGCCTTCATTTTAGATGCAGGTCGAGCTCTGAATATTCCCCTATTCAATCCATAGAACCACGAGAACCGTCGGATGCCACAGGAATATCGTATTACATTCCCCGATCCTACCATTTCATTCACGAACCCGAAAAAGTGATACCTACGAGAGCGTATCTTTTCCTGTAGAATTGCGTGTGTCAAAGGGTCAGGTAAGGCTTAGCAGTCTATTGTTATCATCCGCCTACGTGAAACAGTAAAAAAGAACTTCCTGAACGAATCTCCATTGGCTCTCGTCGAGGGAATCGGCCCGGAACGGATGGACTTGGGGAGGAGTCGTATGAGAACAAAGAAAGTATGTTTGGAAGCGACGCAAGGGTACCAATTGGGACTTGAACAAGTTCTGCCTTGTATTATTTTAGCGGTAAAAGAAAGATGGAGACGAGATGAGTGAAAGTGGACGAGGCGAGCGTGCGAGAAGTTGATTACTGTTAGCCTAGTCCAGGCCGCGGATCGGACGAAATTCGAGGTCGTACTTGGCTGTATTTTGCGCGGAAGAAGAAAAAAAAGAAGAAAAGAACCATTTACTAGCTGTCCCCATGGTGGGGTCCGTGGACACTGACACTCTGGGATCGCTGCCATACTCGCCAGTTGTAATTCCAAAGATGTAAGTTTCAGTGCCAGCGCTTGGCCTGGCCGCATCAATTTGCCAATGCGTCGCACTCATACAGGCCGCCATTGCAACAAGGACGACCCGAAATCGCCAAGGTGGGAGAATACCCCTCACCTTGCGGAACGGAGTAATACTTCTGGCTTGAACAGTCAGGTTGGAGCACGAAGGGATGGCCTCCCTGCCCCCCCGGGAGGATATCTCGCCTCCGGCGCTGGCTGGGTGTGGTTCATCGGGCCGCTTCGCTCCGCCGTGAGCATATCCATAAAGAGCATATCGAGTGGCCGCCGGCTGCTGGGTATCTGGCACAGTATTGCCGATGAGGATGATGCACAGATGTCTCCATCTCCGTGTGGGCTCCCGTGGCTGTTGCGTCATCATCATAATGACGGCGGCAATCGGCGCAGGTCCGAGAATGTCCAGACAGAATCCCAGTCGTACACGATCGATCAAGGGGCCCCATGATGCCGCCACTTTGAACCATTCGGTTTCAACGCTGTTTGTCTGCACAAATGACACGCACTTTTCGGCGGCCCAAAGAGTGTGAGAGGAGGTCCTGTCTCCTTGCATTTAAGCAGCGGGACCCATACTGTGGTGCTGCTCCCAAGAACTAGAACGGCAAGCTTGTTTCGTATCAACCATGCGGGGTAGTCTCCCTGCTAGTGAACGACTCCGACATACAGACTCCACCACAGTATGAGAATACGGGTCAGTGCCCCAATCGTTCTAATGGCAGTTCCTGGGAGTCTGTCTTTCATCAAGTCAACGGACGGTAGATAGGCTGCGCACATTTGGTCAGGACTGCGATATTCGACGCTATTACGTACCAGGGCGCAGAACACCAGAGAACGAACCACACATCACTGGTCGTGTGATAGTCTAAGCAATAGTACGCCTCAGGCCTAAGGTTCTGCCTACGGAAGATCCAGTCTAAGCCACGGGTGTCAATTTGAAACAGGCTTCTCACGGTCAGTGAGATGTTCCCAGACATCATGGAGTTCGTACGATTTACCAGCCTGAACGATGTATTGAGATTCGATATATGGCCCCAGCTTTGTGAAGATCTCGCGCTGACTGTAGCGCTGAATCGAGACAATGGCGCGCAAAGAGGCTGTAGGGATGTCCATTCGTCCTATTTAGTCATGTTCCGGTGAGTCTCGGGTGACTTGGCTCAGCTTGTCCAGGAATTAGGATACTTGTCTGGATGAGACCGGGGCCGATGATCACCTCGGAAGTGACTGAGGTTGAATCGCTGGTTGGTGTAGAGGAGTTATCTTGACACGTACTATCTGCCCACCGATGATATCTTTCGTCAGGGAGTGCTGTAGCCTGAGTTTGAGAAAAGGATTCCTGTAACACGAAAACCTTCGCAATCTCGAACGGAGACAACTCTCAAACTTAATGGAGAATTGATCATCAAGTGAGATCAGGGTTCAAGCGTCCTTTGAGGATCCAACACAGTCCTTGACCCCCATAATTGAATTTCAAGCGCAAATCGAATCAGCCCCTGAGGTCAAATGAGATCAGCGATAAGCAGGTGTCGATGAGCGTTTCAAGCTCACTCCACGGGAACTAATAGTGGTTGTTTTGATATTTGAGCCCAGATTCGTAACACATGTCGGAGATTTACTTAAGTCCCTTACCTCCGGAGTATGATGAGATGTTGCAAACGTACTTTCTAGGATCTGAACATGATCAGGAGGGGGTAATGGACTCCTGCTGCCAGCAACACTGTGTGGAAATACCTTTTAGCAAGTCAGAGACTGGTCTGAAAAAATCGAATTCGCTCGTTCGCTCTCGGGTAGGTGTATCGGATGGTTACTGGAACCGAAAACAACTGCGTGTGAACGCCGTTCGTTGGGGACAACTTCCCAGAATGGTCGCCGGTAACCTCGTTATGATCGCTGTGCTTGACTCAGGGGGTTGGCATCGCAACACAAGATATGTAATGATGACGATCATATCACCAGAAGGGCAACTTGGCGCACACCGGAGCATTCGAATGAACGGCTGACCCTCTGGTCAGGGTCAGTACTAATGCTTGCGCGTGTCCGCCTTTTTTTCGGGGGTAAGGGTTTCAAAGGACCGCGGCGGTTGAGATACGCACTGTGTCAGGGAATCAGGGAATGTTTTGCAGTCAGCGGGGGTTCGGGACAAATGGATGAAACTGAGTGGTGGTGAAGTTGACTCGGATTTAACGAATCCGCCGACGGCGCGTACCTTGACCGTTTCCTATGGCATTGAATAATGGTGTGAATGATGAGCGTACCGGTAAAAATGAGTGACCTTTTCCTGCGGCCTGCATATTCCCCGTTTACTTACTGCATGGCTGTGGGCGAGAAGAGTCGCGGGAGTGACCGAGAAAATCGAGGTTGGCCGCCATTGACAGAGCGTGGGAGAGTTATATATAGAATCTCGCTTGAGACAGAAACAGTATGTTCGTTCCACCCTCGACGTACTGTACACCACAGAATTTGAGGAGCGCGTCGACTGGATCAATCATATCACTGACTGCAAGGACGAGACAGGTATGAAGTCGAGCGTTTGGAAATCCCTTGTACACGCGAGATCTCCTTTCTCGACGTGGTCTTGAATGAAGCGAAAGGCTGGGTACGTGGATTCCCCACAAGACCGATATGTCCTCACACTTCACCACAAGTTGGTGACACATCAAGGACCTTGCAATGTCACGCATGAGGAACAGAGAAAAATGGCGCGGAGAGTTGAAGCGTGTGTGTACAAAACCTACGTGAAAATCAAACTGCCAGAGTGAGATCAATTCTTACCCGTCGCAGCGTCGGTCGATGTTTCGACACAGACTGAAAGGAGAACAGAGGCGGGGGTTTGTTTTTATGCAGGTTTTGAGTCCACGCCTTTTTTTTCTCTGTTTATCGTACATGACGAGGTCCTCGGTGTGTCACCACAGACTGAAAGGAAGGCAGAGGCGGCCCGACGGATCTTCCACGTCGCGCCCTCGTCTCACCCTCCGGAGCTACATTCCATGGAGCTGGATCGTTTGCTTACTCTATTCAAAGCCAGCCCTATGAACCGGACCGATCTTGGTGTCCGCCGAGGCCCCGTATTGCATCGCGACGCTAAAAACGTTCCCTTCTCGGTCACGGGCTTGCGCAATGGTCACAGGCTCCGTCTGTACGGGTCTGCATGTCTATACTGCCCCCGCAGCGCGGGCGGGTCCAGAATTAACATGACATGCGAACGTTGTCGTTCTATAGAGAACCGTCGGCATGACCCGCTTTGGCGCATGTCAAGCTCTACATAGCTCGCACTGCCGACGAGCCCATTCCACGAGCCTATCTCAGCGCTCGCTGGGATTTATGACCCGTCCTCCCATGCGTGCAATCAACTTCATGTGGAACGCGTCTCAGCTGGGGGAGAAAACCATACTATGAAGGATACAGGATCGGAATCAAAACACCCACAACCATGGCTTTGAGTTCTCGAGGTTCGTGTCCATCCGGAGATCAGTGAGGAAAGGCTTAGAACCTTCTGGTAGCCTCGTCCATGTTCAGTGACCGATGTCCACCAGTGTGTGGAGCATTGCGTTGGCGATATGGTACGATGGGTCAGTCAGTGACGAGGGAGCGTTCCTCTTGGCGTTCGAGGAATACACTGGGCCAATGCAGCCCTCTCGTACCTGTTCTCGCACACAAACACAGAAGGGATGTTCTGCAATTTTGACTATGAACACGTACGTCCAGTTCCACCACGATTGTCACTTTGCGTCAGGTACATATCACTACAAACGATCTCATACGCCATGTTCCTTGAACGTCTCTAGGGCTTAGGGCAGGGACAATGCCGTTAAATTACACCCAGAGAAAGGGCGAAGTTACGCACGGAACAACCTTATCGATAGGACATGCCATCCTGGCGACCTGGGAGCTTGGCAGGGCTATTCATGACGGTGCCGCCACTCAACAGCGAAAAGGCAACTCCGCCGGTCTGCGGAGATGGTGCGGTATTTTTGGGATCACGATTGCCACCATAGTCAAGAGCCTGACACGACGATGAGAAAGTCGCCAAAACGAAGAAGAGCGGCTGCCTAACGGTGACCGATCGCGGCGGATGGCAGCGTGCACGGATGACTTTGGGCTTTGCAAGAGGGGGTGCAGGCCGCTGATCTCATCCGCCGACGGTATTCAAGTCTTTGTTTATTCTTGATAATTGGCCCCTTTGTACCTGAACGTTGAACTCCGAATCGTCAAAGGTCATTTGCATTTGTAGGTACGCCGGGAAAGGGTTTTCTGCTTGGTACCACTGGAAGGATGTTCAGGATCAAATCAAGGAGTTACAGTGAGTATGGTACCTGTGACAGTTTACCCGATCATCGAGTGTTCTCATGTGTATATGTAGTTGCCGCCTCCTCCTCCTCCTCCTCCTATCGGTTTGGTTTACACCGCATCGATATTCCTGCGTGTGTATCCACGCCAAGTCACTCACTGTCATCCTTCCTGATTCATCCTTTGACGCCAAGTGAGCATCGTAATTAATGATTGCGGCTAAATTTTTATGCACATTGGGAGCACCCGTCGTTGGGGCTGAAGATCATAGGAGCAGGTCAAGTTGCAAGCCTCTGATCGAGTTCTTACACATCCGTCATCCGTCACTGATCAGCAATTATTTTTGCTTTTCCTTTCCTTTCCTTTTCCTTTTCTTACATTATTTTTTGTCGACAGTTATTTACACACGTAACTGCCAGGAGAGCCTGGTAACCTAGCATCGGGAGGAGTCAACGAGCCGTGGTTCCTCTGTGGAATGTTATTTCAGATGCTTCATCGCCAAGCACCAGGCGCATAGGAGTCAAAGTGCACATACAACTCGACACGAGTTCGGAACGACGAATCGAACAACACGTGGCAGGAAACCAGTATCGTGCTGAAGTCCTGAAAGCCAACTTTGACTGCCGTCCAACCTCGTTGGTCATTTGAGATAGAACAACAGCCAACACCTACATATGCCCGAACTTAGGCCGATGGAGTCCGAACGTCAACATGATGATATTATGTTCGCTGACGGTCGTCGCGGGACGGACTCGTCGTCACGTTTCATGTCTTTCAATGGAAAACCAGTTTCAGTTGTTCCGCTTGATGGCTGGCGTCGTGTCTGGCACACGCTTGTTTTCTCCAAACATGGGGTCGGCCTTCTCACGACGAGTCCACTCGAAGTCTCGTTGTGGTATGTACTAGTCTTGCCATTCCGAACTTTATTGTTCGGCAACTGTTGAGCTGTCGTACGACCCGCCGGCGCCAAAGTATGTCCGCGACAGACTGATATGATTTGCTAGCTAAATCCCGGTGCCTTCAAGCAGTACAGTATACGTCGTCCGATTCGCATTAGACGAGTGCCTGCCGACGTCTGTACCCGATTTTCCGAGGGCGTGTCAAAATAAGTACGTGGGGAGTATGTATGTCACTTTCTAAGTTCCCCATTTCCTCCCTCGGAGGTTAGCTTACTACCTCCCCAAACCCAAAAAAAACATAGTGAGTGCGACATAACTACAATCACTTGAGATACGGTCGGTTTAGGTAGGGCCCGGGTTAGTTGACTGGCAGTTGTACTAGTAAGCTAGTAAGCTAGTAAGTAGTTAGCACTCATAGCCAGTACTGTACATGATGTTAAAGTCTCCGATCGGACAACATCATCAACTTAATATTTCTGCTGCCATCACCCTCGAACGGCTAGGCCTCCAATGGGGAAGGGGGGGTTCCAACTATCACCTCTGACGGCGGTTCAACGGCTCGCCGGCCCGCTGCACAGGCTAAATTGTTATGTACATGATATGACCAATACTCGAAGCGCACGACAATGTTGGTAACTTCATCATAATCATTCAAACGATGCGACAAACACGAAACTCTGGGTTCTGTACAGCCTTCCAGTCGCAGGATGGCATTGGATCAACATCGTGATGCGCTATCATATATATGTGCCTTTGAATCGAGTGCTCTCGGCACCTGCCAAATGCTTAAGCTACCTGCCATCTATAGCTAACGGACCCACCTAACTCAAAGCTTCCGACAACAAACGGGTGACCTTTGCAAGACCCCTACGAAATTCTAGATTACTCAGATGAAATTCGTCAAACGAACAAAGATTTTGTCCCGTTGATGCGGCATACAAATTGCCTGTCACGGCCTCAAATTTCACCATCAAAGTTCGCTGGATTGTAAGTTTCCAGCTGCGGCCCTCAAACCAAGTAAGTATGTGATTTATCATTCTCGAATCTGCATTCCTTCGCCGACGGTGCGGATCTCATCGGTCCTCCTTCCAAGACCCGACAATTAAAATTTCATTTTCATAACAGTCACTGGATCCGAACGAGTTGATCAGAGGAGAGAGAGCACACATTTCGTTCATGTCCGAATACTATGACGCACTAAAAATCTTTGTACGCATGCAAGCGCAGCGTAGCTCTGACAACAAGTGGCGACTCCGACGGAGCCCGAGGGTCGACCTACTGGAGGTAACATAGTATCAGATCGTCACCATGTCAAGTTCCTGGAACTTATCCGTCGGCGCGTGCGAAATATGGCGGTTGCTGGTAAGTTCCAGTGGCAGTGGGACTTCGCTGGCTAACCAAACCCAGAAACAACTACTCAGTTTATACTAGCTTGAAACGTTGAATTCGGTGCGGTTCAAGTTTACGATAGACTCTGCCATCGAATTGCGCCCCGGCATGTGATAAAAAGATTGATGGGACGCTGGGGTAGTTATAGTCTCTGCCACGATGCCCTAGCCGAGAAAGGGGAAGGATGACGGTCGGTCTTACTTACTACTTTGTGTGCTGACTAGTATTGCAAGACTGGAATTAGAATCCTTCCAATTATTGGACAAGTTGAACCAAGCTCGACTTGATCGGACAGCTTCAATCCGGGTGGCTCATCAACGGACTCCATCAAAATAGAAGGTCACGCTCGCGCACTTGAGTGGATACTTTGCCACACTGGCGGTCACATATGCACGTAATTCTTTCCTGTACAAAATAGACCTCTTTCGTTCATGCAGCGCCTTTTGGCGGATGCGGACGCCCTTCACGTCATGTATAAGTAGGCGTTGTGTGGTTTCCCTTGTTGTTCCGTGGCAGTGAGGATAACCTTCACCTGTTGTGACTGCATAGAGATTCTTGATCGCACGAGTACGGCAATCGCGAACGAAAGCTTCTTCCCTGAAGCTGTTTTTGGAAATCTGACGATTGACTTCGATTAAGTTGAGTGGCGTCGCCTACATACTACTACTACTGAGTATGTCCTTCGCGTTGAGATTGTCAGCACGGGGTGTTTCTTGCTGTCGAGAGTTTCCTGAGTTAGTATTGGTACCGAGTGTCAGAGATATGGTGCGCCTTTCGCGGGAAAGGTTCATGTAAGGTTCACATCCGGGTGGTCACGGTGGTGCATCCAAAGCAGGTCCAGAAGGGTCCTCGATTGGGAAACGATTCTGAGAAACTTGAAGCTCTGCGTAGATGTTTCTAAGCTTGTTTACGCGGAGACATACTTACATACAAACGATATTTAAGGACACAAGGGCTGCGATCTGGCTCGTGATTTTGAATGCTGGACTTGATAGCCATAAACGCCTGATTACCGGGTTGAGAGCCTCGTGGGTTCTCAAGCAGGCTTTTCATCGCCTACGGCGGCCAGACCTACTTTGAGTTCCTGGACTAGCGACCAGAATCCTTTCCTGTCAGGCGAAGGTGATAAGTTGCGAAGATACTCAGCCGGGCACGAGCAGAAGCGGAAATGGTATCATGACTTATCGTCAATACCGATGGAAGTAACTTACTGGGAAAAGCAAAGTGAATGTTGGCTAGGTATCGTGAGTCAATTGGAGTGGACAGAAATAGTCTAGAGATGAGTCGGAGAGAGCGGAAATAGTGAGCCCTGCCAAGGAAGGGGAGTGGGGTAGAAGAAGGGCTGCGTGGTGAGAAGACAGATGTTGGGGAAACTGATAGCCTATCACGGAGGGGGCGCTCATCGCAGGGATTTAAAAAATCTGTGATGGTATGCACCGGGCGGAACTGATCTAATGCAGAGGGGTACGAAATAGACTCGGATTTCAGTATTTACAGAAGTTTTGAAGTGGGTAAACGAGCTCGACTGATCCGTGTGATCGGAACAAGCAGAGAGGAGGGGAGGAAGGGGAAGTAAAGGGACAGAAGGTTGGCAGGGGTGTGGAAGCAATGATCGGGTGTGGCACTGCGGTGGGAGCGAGAATCAAGTTTCGGCACGAGGACGTTGTTACAAGCCGAAAGAGTGGCATCGGCTAGATAAGAATCAAAACATAATAATTAATTAAAATGTGACGTAAATATAATAAATAAATAAATAAATAGACGAAACGGAGTTAGCCGAGGCGTGTTCGGAAGGGGAGATTTGGTGGATATGTACCCGTTGTCTTCTGACCACGACCATCCCCTCGCGACTCTCTCCCTTCCCTCGCATGGTCCTTTGAGTGTTCCGCTCCCCTTTCTCTCCTCCTCCTTTCCGACTAAGCCTCGCCGCAACCAAGGATACCGCTTGTGGTATGTTCCCTTAAAAGTCTGTCTGACCTTTCTCATTTCACTCTTGTCCAGACCTCGCGACCCTTGCCGGCTTCTACCCTTCCGTTCTCAATACCCCCACCCTCAAAGGACCAATCAGTAGTACGCTTGAGCTCGGCTCGCTGCTCTGATTCTCTGCGCATACCCTCCTTCCATCCTTCACAGCAAAAGAGTCTCCGCTGAACTTCGTTCGCGTACCTTTTCTGTTTCCCCCTGTAAAATTCTACCGTCCTATCGTCCTTATCTCCTAATATTCGGATTGTCTCCTCCAACTTTCGTCGTCTGTTATCGGCTCTGTATTCTTGCTTCACTGTAGATTCACATTCAAGATGGCCTTGTCGCTTCCAATCGTCTCAGCTTCCGATGGACAGTCCCCATCTTCCGACGATGGCTCTGTATCCCCGCAAACCCCGGTCTCTCCCCCAAACGCTCAACCCATGCCTCTTCCTCAGTCATCAGAATCCCACTCTCACTCCCCTTCTCCAAACCCTTCTGCTTCTCAGCTAAAAAGGAAGCCTAGCCGTCGTGCCAACACTGCAGAGAGACGAGCAACTCACAATGCTGTTGAGAGACAGCGTAGAGAAACTTTGAATGGTCGATTCTTGGTAAGTCCTTTTCCGATAGCGTTTTATTCTCTTCAATTAAACCGCTTTCAGGACTTGGCCGCTTTACTCCCCAATCTTTCTCAGATCCGCCGGCCGTCCAAGTCTGCTATTGTCAACTCGTCTATCGCTCATATCAATGCCTCCCGTCGTCACCGCCTTCTTGCTTCGCGCGAATTGCGTTTGCTCAAGCTCGAGTCTGATGCTCTTCGCCGGGAACTTAACGAATGGCGTGATCGCGCTGGTCTTCCTCGTGTCGATGAGCCCGTCAGAGGGGAGGGTTTCACTATGGTGCTCAGCGGCGAAGTTGAAGTTCTGACTACGGCAGTTGAAGACGAAGAAGAGGGCCAGGGTCAATACGATGGCTTCGAGGAAGGAGACGATGAAATTCCTGGCGCTATGCCGATAATCATGGACGACCCCGAAGACATCATGCCCGCCGACTCACAGAATGGCAACGTCTTTGGACAAAGTATCACTGCTGGCGGTATGCATCCAGCAGATATGAAGATCGCACGAATGATTCCTCGAGCTCAGCCCGCCTCAAATGGTGGTCCGATGATCGCTCAGATGCCACCTTCTGTCTCGTATGAAAACCCGGCAATGCCTGCTCACTATGAACCCCAGGTTGCCCCACATTTCGGAGGTCCCCCTCACATCGGGCACCACACCATGACTACACCAGAGGCGGACAAGGTCTCCACCTGGGCTGCGAACATGTATTCGGGGTACAATCCACAAGTTCAAATTCAGCCGCAACGGTCCATGATGACTCCTTCAAATGCAACCCACCCTCACACGCCATCCCCGACATCGGTTACTGGTTTCACCGACTACGCTTATCTTGCCAACCTTAAGCGACAGCAATTATTGGCACTTCAGCACCCGCAGGGCGTCATGCACTACGCAACAGATGGTGATGATGCGTCCTCCGTCGGTTCGAGCCAGAGCGAGCGGGGCAGGAGCGGAAGCGCCTCTGCTGGTAGTGGGTTCAGCCCCCCACCTACTTCATCATCGGGAGCGTATGAACTGTCAAACGCGATTTCCGACTTTGACATGACGAGAAGGATGGGCACTACGGCACTACACGTGAACACCGCTGTCCCTAACTCGTGGAGTGGGAGAGGAGAGGATGGGATGAACGCGATGGTCATGAAACAGGCTATGAATCCTCCGATGCACATGCTTTCCAACGGTGGCTATGGCATGATGTTGTGAGGGGTCTGTCCTATTCTACCCCTTCACTGCCTCGTTGTGCACATCTTAATAGTTCTCTGCCGCTCTCCGGCTTTTGGACTTGGGGCTGAGGCCTCCACTTTCCTGTTATCCGTTGGTTCTCTCTATTGTCTTGTGACGTGACTTGTTAGCAGCATGTTTTAGCAATCCCTCCAGGTCGTCTCTTGTCTTCGCGCTCCACAGCCTTCCTCCCCGTAAGTTATCCCTATAGTTGTCGATGGTTGCAGATCCAGCTTCCCTCGTCTGTGCTTCTGGTCATCGTTGTCTTGTCCCCGAACCTCGCTCCCTTCTAATCCAATACCGCCAGGCATCGCTGTATTACCACTCTTTTTATATGCTCTGTCCCTATATCTTCCTCTTCCTCTCCTCTCCTTTCCTTCTGTCCCCTTCTTTTCTTTCTGTGCCGAACTGGCTATTATGCAGAAACAAAGAACGTGAAACCTTGCCACTCGTTTGGGATTCCAACTCCAAGTATTCCCCATACTCAACCTCATCGCCGTACTTGCGCGGGTCCGTCAAATTGTCGTGTCCATGATGCTGCTGCTGGTGGAGCTGTCGTCCTTTTTCTACACGAGACACAGAATAAATCTGTTAAAGCGAAAACGATTGTAATATAGTGTCTTGACTACATAATATACACGGCGTCTCCACCCGCACATGGGAAAAGAAACACAAAAGAAGTGGTATTTGATGATTGACGAGCGTGGTCGTGGCAGGAAGACGAAGACACGCCAAGCCCTAGGCGAATGAACCGCAGCTGAGTCGTGGTTTGCTTTTTGTTGTTGCTATGGTTAGGATACATGTACAAGGCGATCAAATTTCTGGAAGACGCGGGTCCGGTGATCGGATGCGAGAAGCTAGGTAGTGGGTAAGTATGTGCATGAAATTCCGGTATCTACATACTGGTGGCACGGTACATGTATCATGAGAATCGACGCATTGATTAGTATCATGAATTAATGATGATCGCTGACTCAAGATGCCGGTCGTCGTCGTCGACCTTCTTAGGCTTAGACTCTTGGAGCCCCATCATCCACCGCAGTACCCCGGACGAAATGGGCACAATAATGCTCCGTGATGAACGCGATGCTAATACTCTTCCGTGCCTGCTGCGCCTGCACCGGTTATCATATCCCTTCAGGCTCAAGGTTGTGAAGGAAATGGACGAGAAACGACCACTTGGGCCAAGAAGAGAGAGAGAGGAGAGAGAGAAAAATGTCCCTGGGGTTTCCTCGAGGGTCGGTGGTGGAAACGAACGTTCGGACTCATCGGCGGGTTGGGCAAGCTTCAAAACCAAACGCAGTCTTAGGCTCGAAGTCCGTGAAGTCGAGATGTAACGCCGGTGTTCATTAATCATTCCCCTGCCCTCTAGGACTGCGGGACTGCGGAGGCCTGCATCCGTGTATTTCGCCTCCGCTCCCCGCTCCCATGCGCTGCGCAGAATGTGAACAGTTTGCGTCGACACACGCAGGATGACACGATCCACTCGAATTCCTTCACGATGTTAAAAAAGTTGCTGGAGGGAGGAGGCTTCCGTAACGACTCGATCATGGCGATAATATGATCGTCGAGTCTACCGGGGGTAGCGGACTACATATTGACCACGTTCTCCTCCCCTGAGGAATGATAGCATGCGTACCGAATACACGGAATGTTCCTCGTGGGGTGTTGCCTCAAGGATCTCACACCCGTTCCAAAGAAGCAGCGCGAATGAGACGAATGGGGTTGTGGGTGGAGAGGTGGTTCTCCAAAAAAAAAAAAAAAAGGACGAAAGGAAACGGAACGGAAAAAGGTACCGCCATCGGAGTTTAGGAAATATGTGCTTGGAAGAACGTTAAAACTTACTGCCGTTGCTGCAGAGAGCCTCGGATAATAGGGTGGCACGACGACGCGGCTTCGGTGACTGCCAGGACGACGGGCAATTACCATGGTTAGCGTAGTCTTCTTCGGCTCCAAGGGATCATGAAGGATGGTGAGAATGGGGCAAACAGAGGTTCTTGAGTGTTTAGATGGGAAGGATGGCAAAGGAAAGGCATGATCGCGGAGGTTTCGAAGCAAGCACACGGACCTGGGTAATAATATACGCATGGGAATGGGGGCCCGTCTTCGAAGTTGTGAATTGCGGCTGCGGTGCTGGATGCATGGCAGGGGTCCGACGCTTCTTATGGCGGTTGTAGGCATGTGTTTAACTGGCGGTGGACCTCCCTGGAACCTGTCACGTTCCAACATTCCAACAATCAAGAGGGTTCACCAGGAAGTCTCGAAGGAGGCACGAGGATGTATTAAGATTTTCCCCGTACATTAGCCGGGCAAAAAGCACCGCCGAGAAAGAGTAGCACCTGGGTCCTAGAGACTCCTTCTTAGCAAGTGCTCCGACGGTGAAAAGTCTGTTAAGCCCCAATTTAGACATTACCGCTGAGGGTGGCTCGGAGTGCGAGGCTATCTGTTCAGTCAACTGCCCCCGGCGCCCGCGCGCCACTCATCATGATCAGGGAAGAATAGGGTTTCGGGGCTGGCAAGGGGAGATCCGTACGCCTGGTACTAAGTCCACTCTCCCAGCCATTGATTGCACCGCGATGATTTTAGTTATCAAGACCTTTTTTTTTCAGTTGCTGCGAGGGGAAAGCGAGTATTCGCTAGCACGAGGCTTTCCGTCGGATGCGTTCTACTCTGATTTTGTGATTGCGCCTGGCCGCCTGGCCTGTGATTCTCGATGTGGATACCTTGTTGGCCGTAAGCAAGCCGGAAGATACGTATCTTTTCATGGTTATTTTTTTCGTGGAATCTTAGCCTAACCTTCCATGGTTTGTTGTGACGAGCTACGGTGCAGGGAACTCGAGGCTGTTTTTTTCTTCATTTGGACATGGTGACATTAATTCCGTCCCATTACCGACAATGAAAAAAGCACCAACTCCAGAAGAGGTTGGACTCTTTGGCAGCCTTGGCTTGGCCAATGATCGATGATCGATGATGGTTTGGGATCAGTTTGGGATAGTGTTTGCACGATTACGTAATGAACAAATGTTCAAGTTGGAGAGATGCTTTTCTCTTCGATTCGTCGAACACCCGTACGTACCGCCCGGTCCGCCCCTCTCAATAGGCTCACAATTTACATTCGACGTCGAATACAATTTGTGGGCCGTAGAAAATTCATGTCCGCGTACATACATGCGCATCATGCACCTCCGAAAGGCCGCTTGAACCGGGAACCCCACAGACGATCATGATGTCAAGATAATAAGGTGGGTTGGATCGCACCCTCTCAAAATGGGAGAAGCAATCAATATGTCGTCGGGTCCGAAGTCGTGGACAAGTACGTCACCTCTCATGATCTCTAGCCCTCGTTCTCGATCGATCCTGATCAACGCCCGCCCTAGACGAGATGATGCACCCGCGGTTCAAGGACCACATTGATGACCTGTTCCAGCAGTTGCTACGGACAAACAGGTCTTATTGTTATCGATAATTATGCCGGTCAACGTGGAGGACGTGACCAAGAAGTTAATGCGCGATCCGTTGCAGATTCTGGTGAAGCAGAACTATATTACAGCGGAGAAAGAAGAGTGGGATCTGTGTCTCTGCAATATTCACCAGCCTGAGACAGAGGATCACTCGCAGGCTGTCATTTTCTGTAACACAAGTCAGATGGTGGGTAAAATAATAGGGGGCGGGCGTCGTGCATGACGAGTGGCGGACTGCAACGTCGTAGGTGCGGCGTCGTTTCAGGACCGGAACGCGGCCATGAAAGAGTTTCGAACTGGATCCTTTCATAATGTCCTGGACACGGAAGACGATTCGAACGCGAGAGAGTGGCAATCCGTTTCGCAACAACGGAAGAAGTCGAGATGATCAAAGATATCGAACGTGAGTACTGAGGTTTGGTTGGCAACAATACCGTGACCATGGAACTCCTGAGGAAATGCCCGACAGGAAATAGAATTTATGGAATTACAACGCTCATATGTTACTGATCTGAGTGGCCCATACTTAGTTGAAGACAACGATTTTTTTATTATCGATGATGTGCTCAGCCCGAATAGACGCGACTGGCGAGTTCAGATCTATGGGACCGTGTATTGTTCTGCTTCCCTCTTTGCACACTAGTACTTTCGATGGTGTATTGCAAAAAAGAGTTGCATACTCGAGGACGTAGCTACCAAATTTAAAGATTTTAAAGGATATCTTCAGAAGTAGTAAGAAAACAAACGAATTTCCTAATCAAGCTTGCTATGCGCGAGTGATCATAGATCGCCCAACTTATCGATCCGGCGATTTCACCATAACT
>JBBPOM010000657.1:0-20617 GCA_038091455.1 Leccinum uliginosum | reverse complement strand
CAAGGTCATACATTATCATTTAAATATCACCATGTCAGATGTCATCCTTTGAACATCATCATGTTGCTACCAAGGTCATACATTATCATTTGTCAGATGTCATCCTTTGAACTTATCATCATGTTGCCACCAAGGTCATACATTATCATTCAAATATCACCATGTCAGATGTCATCCTTTGAACATCATCATGTTGCCACCAAGGTCATACATTATCATTTAAATATCACCATGAATCATGATGTCACTGGATCAGATATTATCCTCTGTACATCATCCCAAAATGGGATGGTTTATCTGATGCACTTGTCCTTGTCTATTGACCATTGAGGTCCAGTAGCAAGTTCTGTCAATTTGATAGCATACTGACATTCCCACATCATACTTGGCAAAATGGCACAATTAGTAACCACTCTTTATGCCCTAGACTATTGATCATTCAACTCATAGTGGCAGCTGAGGCAGTGTTTCTGGTACGACCAAGACATATGTACCTAAGTGATGCCATGCCACTTTGTCACCTCCACCGTGCGCACCTTCATCCACCCCAGATCACTTCCTCTATCTCCACCTCGAGTGCGAAGCAGTGGTGGTTCTATGTAGTCAGGACTAACGAGGTCTTCACAGCTGATATCAACACGAGCATCTGCACACGCTCTCCAAACACCCAGGAAATCACTGATGGTATGTTTGCTCGTCAGACACTCACCCATTGCTTTCTTGATCGTGCAGTTATCCTTGCCAGTGATGGGGTATTTGGCTCACTCGATTGAGGCGCCGCATACCTTTTCGATCACTTTAACGCAAGTGGAGTAACTCCAGATGCTTCTGGTTTGATGTTGCTTTCAATGGAACGAATTGCCCATTATGCGTCCAAGGAAATGAAGACCAAGGTCCCTCATATCCGATAAGAGAACCAGACTCGGAGGGATATTGGTGTAAATTGTCCATGCTAGTGTTAACTAGTAAGGTCGACTTCGGAGCCAAGTGACGTGACGACTAACCTGGGGGATTTGAAGTGGGGCCTTCGCTCCTGGGTTCGGAGTATGAGAGAACAGCGGAGCACAGGATTACAACTCGTTCGGTACGACATCGAGCTCGCCGTATATGTTCGCTGACCGGCAAGTCTTCTGGTGAAGGCCTAAGAGATGCGAGCAGAAAGATGATGTGAAAGGAAAACAAACTTCCGAGAGGGTACATATCCAAGTGACTGCATTCTTGAAAGTGTCTCAGTCTCCGATGCTCAAAAATTGCAGACAGAGAAAAGCGGATAGGCATCAAAAAAGATGTCAGAGACCGCAAGGCACTGCGAGTACATGCGGAAGGAATGTGAGCAGCGCCCCATTGTGGTCTCATGTAGCAGGTGTCGTTGCTACATCAAAATATTTGTGCTTGATGTCGCATCGGCTTTTCCAACCATGCTTCCGAAATCCAAGATCCCTGGCGTGATGAAATAATCAATGCTGCCGTGGACATGATGAAAAGTACCTACCAATTGCGCCATAAAGAATGCTCGTTCGATAACGAGCTCAGGGTTATTTGAAGCAGCTTGGTCTTGTCGAAGTAGAAGATTGTTCAAGATGCTAGTTTTTGGATCCAAAAGACGTGCGCAAACTCTTCAGATACTTGATGGGTGCCAAGGAGACGTCGGGCCTTCACAATAGAATTTTGCGCCACCTGGAGTCTGTTCGATTTTCGTGCCGCAGCCGGCACGCGGGCGAGGCAACGCCCCTCGAGTTCCAGGGGACTATCGTAGAATGGGGTGATCATGACCCCAATTTGTTCGCACTCTCCCTTTCGTCTGGAAAAGTGGATCAGATCCTCGTGGCCACAATTCGTTCAAGGCCGGTGAAATCTGATCTCGACTATGAGTACTCGGTTTAGCAGCTGATGATGAACACTCACTCAAAATCGAGATCAATGTCGACAAGTCGCGACACCGACAAAATCTCTGGGGACTTGCAGCCTTTGGATGGTTTTCCGCATTCATTTTGTGAGTTGGTTCAGAGACATGATATTCCGTGCTATCTCGAATTTCCTAGTATGCAAGTGTTCCACGACATCGCGAAGGGCATATTTGATAGTGGCGTCGATTACCCGCGAATACCGTTCACGGTTAATGGCACGGAGAGCATGGTAAAGCGAGACGTTGGAGTGCTGAACACATCCAGTATCGGCTAAGTCTCCGTGCGTCAGAAGTGTTTCTTCTGCGAATTGGACGATATTCGAGATGAGGGGGTAAGTTGAGCATGGAAGTTGTCAGAAGAATTGAATGTCGAAAGAGAGCAAATACATTCACTAAAATTGGTGGGCAGATTGGGAAAGGAACTAATCTCAGCAACACCGCACACAGGGCGAGTCGACGGCGCGACCGGGAAAAGTGCTGGAAACAATTTAGTGGGGCTAGCCATTCCGCAGACCAGAGGTGGGAAAAGTGCAAGTGCTTGTTGGTCGATCCAGTGAGAGCTCTTGGTCCCGATGGCGCACAGTGAAGACACTTGAGGCGGCATAATCACTGTCCAACAGGAACCCTTGACTTTCTTGATCGCGCGGGAATCAAAGTCCTAGAAGGGCAGTACCCTTCTCTGCGGGAGTTCGGAAAAGGTTGGAAAAGCTGGACTGGGGTCAGCCAATTGTTGTCAGTATGGAAAAAACAACAAACTCACGAAGTAAAGCTGGGGTGAGCTCCGCACGTGATCTAGCAGCACCAACGGACACGCACGTGAAGGCAGGAACGACGGCGAAAAAATATCGTCCGGGAGATTCGCTCGATGATGGTCCACGAGCACCCAAAACGCTTCTTCCTCGTCGGCGTGAATCAAGAGGAGGGTTGATGTGACGAGGTTCATTCCCTGACAGTAAACCACCGTTCTGATAGGACCAAATTCATCATGTTCTATTGCGTCCGAATCTGTCGATAGATTGATCGGCCAGGGAACTGAGCAATCGCCCGAGTTTCTTTGTGATCGCATCAAAGCTGAAGCGAAACGTTGTTAATTTTAGTTGAAGGAAGAAGAAGAAACGTACGTGTGCATTTTCCCAGAGAAGCTGTGGTAAATTTCGGTGCCGACCGTCGGAATAGATGTGGTTCGAGATACGTATCTGTAGGCTGTGGAGTACATGGTATTTGATCCCAGACTCGATAACAAGATCGATCAATGTTGTCCACGCATCATCAACACCAGCCTGGTCTATAACAGGGACCAGGGACTCCAGACTTTGAAAACGAATAGTCTTCTCTGGCGTCTACTTGGCGTCCGTTATTAAGCAACGACAATCTTTCCAGCCGATTGGATGACTCACCTTTTGCTCCATGGACAGAAGGGACTCGTACAGAAGAGTGGTGATTGCTGCGTCAAAGGACCGCCGAACTTTCCTCGCTGTGGGGTGGGTTACGTTGTCATCCCATTCAGATATTAGTGACTCCATAGCCTTGATTGGGAACGCCGGAATTATCCTCTCGCATCCTCTGGGAGGCGCAAGTTCTTAATCTGTTCCCATCGTCGGTGACGAAGTCTCTTGGGTGGCACCTTCATCTGCCAATGAACTTCCGCGCCGACCGAGCATATAAAGTCTCGCGTGTAGTAGGTAACTTCAGCAGGGCGGCTTATGCGGCTAACGCTTGAGGCTCTTTCATAGAACCGTAGGCCTGTCCTCGGACAATCAGAGCCCGAAGATGAATGTCGAACGATCCTCGTTTTATGATGCTCTTGCATGACATTGACGATGTCGCGATCTGGAAGCACCGTCACTACGACGCGAGCATCCGCACACGCTCTCCAAAAGACCCAGGGAATGATCAATGGTATGTGGGGAGGCATACGGGATCGACCGCCGACATCCTTTGTTGAGGTACCAACCCGCCAATTGTCAAGAAGCTAGCTCGGCAACCTTTCATCTAGTTGCATGCGATAAAGTCCGACGTCTTGACTGGCCACCCTCGAACACTGAGACAAGAGCATGCAAACTGCGGGATAAGGGAAGCTCGGTCCTTGGAGATCCAGATCCCTCGAGAACGATTATACTTCCACCAGGACACGCTGGTGGGTAAGAAGATACCTCGAATAACCCGCAATAGTGTGCGCGGCATGGCATGTGTCCTATGGGATCCCAGGTAGCAGGTCGTCGCGGAGGGGAATTTGCTGTGCAGGTATCATCGGAAGGAGAGATCGAATAGCTCGTGTGCCGCTACAGTGAGCTACGGCGGCTAAGCAGAGGAATGTCCATGACTGTATGGGTAAATTATCTACTGAAACGAACCGTAGCACAGTAGCGATTAGATGGTTTTGAAGGGAGTCGTGGAGTCGGTGCCGGTGCCGGTGTCGACCGATGAAGAAAAGCAGGATTTGTAGGCAATAAACCCTCACGTTCATTGTAGGTGTAGCTCGCAAGGAATAAAGAAAGCCTGAATGCACGGACTCGAAATGCTGTAAAAACTGTGTTACATTGAGTTGCGAATCCTGAAGTGGAAATTAGATCCATTACCTTTTCGGCACAATTAGTCTGCAACTCCCTGGCTTGCGTCGAGGTTCCATCCGGCTCGGAAAGTCTGGGAAACAGATATCCCGCATTTCTCCGCTTCGTCCGCGCACACTTGTAACCAGAGTGAATTGATTGAGAAGGGTTCGATGCCCCATCGACCGTCCACTTTACCAATGAGACGATTCCAAAGCCTCTGTACGCCATCTATCCAGCAATGATTTTGCGTGTCAGTCGGGAAGGGGAAGAGTGGCTTGAGAATGCCCACCAAATATTCCTTGATCCGCTTGTCCTTGATGCTCCATGATCCCACCAAGAAACTCCTCAGGTACAATAAGCGAGGTCATCAACCTCCTCTCTGCAGTTAAGGACAACCTGTCACAGGACGGCTGTAGTGCTAAACGGTAGTCGTGATGTAGGGTGGTGTCCCAGGGATAACGTTCGAGGAAGCGCTTCATACACCGGAGAGAGATGAGGCGATAGGCACGAGAACATACATTGAGGGAAGTTGTCTGGGTCGCTAGAATCCGATTTCACCACCTTGACCAGGAATGGAGAAGAATGACGTATAACAGGCCGGTTACGGAGTTCCTCAACAGGACTTGCTATGCTTGTGGCTAATCGAAACGAATGTTAGCATGGACAACGCATTCAGATAACAAGTACATATTGACGCACATCCTGCACACGCAGTGACTGAACTGTGGACTAAGGGGTTGCGCCTGCATCGAGAAGGTCGAGGAACAGCGTGAGCAGGGCACCACCAAACGATGATGGACACTTACCGAATGTACACCCGACGAAGCGTGAGTACCCCCACCCCCAAAAAAATGTTCAGTGGCATCGTTCGATATAAACTCGACTGGCTGTCAGATGAAGTCGCCGTAGCTGTCGTCGCTATCGGCTTTATTGATGATGCAGCAGCCGTAAAGCAGGACATCTGCAAACAATATGAGCGAAAAACGAAAAATTGTCGGCGACGTCGTACTTAGTAAAGAACAGGACTGTATGTCGCATAGGCAACATCGCCCACAAGAACTCGCATCTTCCTTGGTCCTGGAACACGTGTGGCCTCCGGTAGACACGTGAAACTATTCGCCAGATCTGGATCTGTCATGAGGGAAACATCCTTGCTCAGTGGCATCGTTCGCTCGATTTCCTTTTCAAAATTTCCATACCAACGTATGCCCCGCATCCTCGCCCGCCTGCGCCAACAAATCCCCAAACAAGCCCCGCTCGAGCATCTTGAGTCCGTCACACCTCCGCGTCGTGTGGATACACTGGCCCGCCGTTGCGCTGTCGTCACGTCTGTCGTTCTCGTCGTGTCTTCACAACGGTGTCGCATTCGTTGAACCGCGTCCGTCGTTGGCGTTGTTATTGGTATTCAAGTTTGCGTTGATGTCATGTATAATTGATATGTGCGAAATCTTTGGTCTTTAACCCGTGGCCTAGGCCTACAGGTGAAGGTCAGAAGCGATTGACAAGGAGTAAAAAGAGGCTGACTTCTCCGTCGTCCCGTTGAATCAAGCGATGGATGACCAGATATCCCGGTGTTTTGTTAGAGGTGTCAAAGAGACAGCTCGAGTTCTGCAAACCGGTTTTTTCGTCATGAGTATCGCGGGGCGAACGTGAGCGTGGCAGGCTGACTGGGACGACGGTTACATACCCGTCTTGTTGTTACCCTCCTTGCGTGTGCCGCGTATCGATCAACGCGTCGAACCAGGGCTTAGATTAACCCTACTCCGCAAGTGACATGGGCGTGGAGACTCTCGTATGTGCAGCTGGGTGGCGAGTAAGGCCAGCGAATCTAGAGTCTGGGTAATGAGGGCGAGGGAGGTGAGCTTGGTGGAGTACTAGTTGACTGGGAGGTTCTGGTGAGTTAACATTGTAATCGCTGCGGGCTGCAATCATGGTGGAGGGGTCGTGGATCAGGACGGAAACGAAAGATATGGAGGACGTCACGGTCTGCGTTTTCCTTCACCCTGACGACGTACATGATGACCTCGCCCTCGGCAGAGAACCGAGTTACCTTGTCCTCGTCCGACGGAAGGAGAGAGAAACTCATCCGGGTGCACACCGAGGTCGGATGGGAGCGCAGGCAGTCGCGCAACTGCTGCGAGTCACGTCACACGATGTAACACAATCACGTGACTCGACCCCAACGCCACCGCCCAAGCCACCACGGGCAGCAATGCACATTGCGTGGTCGCTTCCGCACGCTGGGACGAGAGGACGGGAGAATGGGGACAGATACAGGGATGGGGAGTTGGGGATAAGGATGTGGCGGGGGTAAGGCGACGACCACGACGACGTCTCGTCGTCGTCGTCACGCTGGGGTGAGAGGACCGGGGAAGGATCGGGATCGGGATCGGGATGGTGGCGGGGGTACGTCGTCGCGCTGGGGCGAGAGGACAGGGGGAAAAACGGGGATGGGGACAGGGATGGGGAGTTGGAGACGAGGATGGTGGCGGGGGGGTAGGGGCGTCCGTCGTCTTCGTCGTGTGTCGTCGCGTCCTCGTCTCGTCGCGGAAGAATGACGTGTAGCAGGCCGGTCACGGAGTTCCTCAACAGGACTTGCTATGTTTGTGGCTAATCCAAGCGGATGTTAGCATGGACAAGGCATTCAGATAACAAGTACATCTTGACGCACATCCTGCACACGCAGTGACTGAACTGTGGACTAAGGGGTTGCGCCTGTATCAAGAAGGTCGAGGAACAGCGTAGAGCGAGCGTGAGCAAGGCACCACCGAATGATGATGGGCACTTACCGAATGTACACCCGACGAAGCGTGAGTACCCCCACCCCCAAAAGGATGTTCAGTGGCATCATTCGATACAAACTCGACTGGCTGTCAGATGAAGTTGCCGTAGCTGTCGTCGCTGTCGGCTTTATCGATAATGCAGCAGCCGTACAGCAGGACATCTGCAAACAATATGAGCGGAAAACGAGAATTTGTCGGCGACGTCGTACGTAGTAAAGAACAGTTCTGTATGTCGCATAGACAACATCGCCCACGAGAACTCGCATCTGCCTTGGTCCTGGAATACGTGTGGCTTCCGGAAGACACGTGAAACTATTCGCCAGATCTGGATCTGTCATGAGGGAGACATCCTTGCTTCTCCGGGAAGAGAGTTTTGGTTTGACATTGCGAGATTCATCCCTCTCTGCGATGGAGGGAACAACCTTATTTTCTGTGCCCGTTGTCTCTTCAGAGGGTTTAACAGCGGCACCTTCATCCATGGGTGCTTCACCCGAGGTAGGAGACACGCTGGCCACCGGAGCATCTGTCTTTACTACTGTCGAAACTGAGTTCTTCTGGAAGATCGACATTAGATCCTCGTCGTCGTCCGAATCTTCAAACTGGCGAAACAAGGAAGTCGAATCAGATGCAGTATCCCCGTCGTCATGATCTTGCCGTGGTTAACATTCGTAGAGGCTTCCACAGAGCCGGGGCGGAACACTAGAAATAATGAGTACACCATGTGACCATGAGAAGCAGAAGTAAATCGTTTTACTGGATTGAAAATGTTCAGCCTGAGCGCATTGCAATAGTTTCTTATTAGTGTATATGATTTGTTTCGCCTTGGGTCTACACCTCTTCGATACCACGAACACGACGTCATGATAGAGAAGATCGTCGAGAAGTGCGCCGATAAACTCCAGATAACTTTTTTGGAACGGGCTGTGTGGGAGTAGCTGGAGGCTGTATTGGAGGCTGCGGAGAAGATGTGATGGTGCAGAGTGATAGTAGACATGATCTCGCCTCGCAAACTGAGCCTTTCGAGAAACCGACGAGGCTTAAAATGTAGTATATCCTCAGCCCCCGATTCGAGGTCTGTAAAGGTGGATAAGGGAGGTCAACGCGACACAAAGACAGACCGAACCTTGGAAGAGAACGAATGATTGTGCGCTTCCTTGATGTTGAACATCCGAAGCTAGAGAAGGATTGATGGTAGAGAAACGCAGAGACTACCATATGACCCACTTACCTTCGTGGTTCAAAACTAGAATTTAAAACACCTTCCGACGCATGCCTCTCCGCACGTTGCCTCCCAGCCTTTTACTTCACCTCCAACAACGTCCGGTTTCCTCGAGTTCGACCCGGGCACACGATAATGGTGCAGGCCTGGCGACAGAATTCGGAGGGCAGTATGATAGGAATAAGGATCGGCGTCCGAGGGTGACCCGACCGTGCTCAGTTGGGCAGTCGCAGACTCGGCTGGTTCGTTTTGTCCGAGTGGCCGTCGTGTCGCGCGCCGTCGGACCAGCAGTGGGTGGCAGTAGTGATTCACCGCGGACGCCTGGTTTCGTCGCTCGCAAATGGAGCGGCAGCATGGCGGTGAACGCCAAGATGGAAAACGAGGGATACGAAGACTCTTCGACGTCAAGCCCCTTCCGTCCCACCTCGAGCTTTAGTATGCTCGCATCGAGTTCGACTCGGGCACACGATAATGGTGCAGGACTGGCGACAGAATTCGGAGGGGTAGTGTGATAGGGATAGGAATCGGCGTCCGAGGGTGACCCGACCGTGCTCAGTTGGGCAGTCGCAGACTGGTTCGTTTTGTCCGAGTGGCCGTCGTGTCGCGCGCCGTCGTACCAACAGTGGGTGGCGGTAAGTAGTGCTTTTCAAGCGCATTACATACTAAGTAGCATGTACAGATGAGAGAATTCTATGTATGCTAATCTAACAAGTCTTCATCACCCCAGTCAGAACCGTACATCTCGTACACTGCAGATTGACCCGAGTCATCCTCCGATTCGCTACCCTCATCTTCGTCTTGAGATTCTGCCACCCAGTCAAAATCATTCAAGTCCGCAAACGAGCCTGAATCGAAGTCATCAAATTGGTGAGCGAGCGGAATCCTGGTGGAGGCAATGGCGAGATCGGGAGCACACTCTGCGCCAGAATTGTTGCCCCATCCACTCTCTGCTTCAACTGCGGGAAACTCCCATTCAAGCACATCGAGGTCTGCAACTGAGAGTTCGTTCTCCAAGTCGTCAAATCCGTGCAAATGAGCAAGCAAGGTTCCGCCGATGGCACCCGAGTGATCCGAGGCATTATACTGCGGGGAGCTTTGAGAAGAGAAACTCGGGGGACTAGTTGATGTCGGTTCGTCCGCTGCACTGTCCCGAACATGAGAATAAATATGCCCACAGCCGAGGCCCCAGTGATACCTCAGTATCATATCATGATCCACGAACCTTGTTGCAGTACATCAGTAGAGAACGTGTATCAAGAATTGAGATATACACCACCTGTTGATGTAGTAACACTTCCAGTCATCACAGTTTTTTGCTATAGGGGACAGCACCGTGTGGTCTGGCTGAGGCCTTCCCTTTGCAAACGCGGGAATGATATGAGATCCTCTCAATATTTCCGCGGGGTCGACGAAGCCGAACGCGTCATCGTCGTTCATTGGAACAAACCGTAAGATATCGAGTTCGACCCCGCGTTGTGGATCGGGTGGGATCCACTCGAACCATCGCACGTGTAAAAAGTCTAGTCGACGGGGGTTATAGTCGTTCAACCCTGGGCCGATATACTGGACGTTCGTGTGGTAAGCACCGACGATACGAGCGTAGCAGAAGCGATGTTGCACCGCTTCCTCTCCATCTCCTGGAGCCAGCAACATCATGATATCACAGCGGTCGCTGTTAGGATTGAAGGAGTCTTGGCTGCGGCGGACATCGTATGTGGTATAGTTGACGCGAAATACATTATGTTGGTAAATGCGGTCGCCTTTCAATAGTACGTGATTGGCGGTAGCTATTGATGCGTTATAGTCGTCATCCAGGCCAGGTACCACAGATTTGACACTTGATTCCGAAGCGCGCATATGGATGGATTTGATGCGGGGAAGCAGGTGGCACTTCAATTTTGAGATGAAGTCCTGCTCGCTTCGTTCAGCCTTTGTCTGACAATAGACTCGGAGCAAGTCCGACACACCTTCAGAGCCGGGTCACCTGAATTCTTGCTAATGAAGCTATGGAGGTCGATTGGTCTATGTTGGGATTTCCCAATATTGTAGCGTTCATCCGGATCAAATGGGACAGATTCCAAGGGAGCGCGGCCAATCTTGGACTCACGAATTCGCCGTATCCTTGCCTGTCGTCGTTCAATCCGAGTCAGTTGACGAATGAACTCGTTTCGGCTGGTACGTGTGTATCTCGCTTTACCAACTCTATGTTCCCGCTCTCCCTAAGGTAAAGGGTTAGTTAGCACTCACTTGACATGCACGAACATCAACAAGAACTTACTGTCTGAGTCGAATAAGAGTCTGTTGTTCCAAACATCCTGATGGATGCGGTATAGTCACCGAGGGCGTGGAGCTTGTAAGTACGAAGGTTGAAGGTTCTTGGTCTGCGGGCTGGGGTCGGAGCAGCGGAGCGTGTGGGCTCGCGTTGAGCGCGAGCACGAGCCTCACGGCGTTGACGACATTGTGCTTCGCGCTTGAGCTCTTTGGTACGGAATGCGGGACATGTATCCGCCTCAAACGCACGAATAGCGTCCCCGAGTGATTGCGTGACGTCGTCCAACAATTGGAGAGTGTCGTCGGTATGCATCCGTAGTTTTGCAAGCCCGTGCCATTGACAAAGGAGGGAGAGAAGCTTAAGTACGTCAGAATTATGCGGCTCTGGCAACAACCCTTCGAAGACGGGAAGAGAGCACTGTAAAACCAGGTTCAATTGGATCGCCGGAAGGCACTAGACTCCCACATACCTGGAGGAGGTCTTCGAAATCGCGAGCTGCGATTCTTTTCATCTCCGAGGCATTTTTTGAAAAGCGTCGGATCGTATCTCTTCCGAACGAAGGGACCTGGCGATATCTTCAGAAGGGCGTCAGTTGAGTGATCGGGAACAGTGTGTCGGAATAGCTTTCCTTTGATCGAGCTCACGCAACTTGCTCCCTTTCAAACTCTCCACCATGCGCACGAGATGGCTTAAAATAGCCTTCCAGACGCCGAGTTCAAACTCGTGTAGGAGATCAACCACCAGGATGATGAAAACAGAGAAACCGAAAACACTGAGCCTCTCCGAAAAAGCGTTCTGCATAAGACGACATGAATCAGCATAGATACATTGAGGGCCGGTTGAATTCACACTCACCGTGGTGGGTATAAGTGATTCGTCCTTGAGAAGTGCTTGGACTTGAGAGGAATCAACGGCATAGTTTTTCTCGTAGATGAGCTTTCGTGCGTCCCGGATTTTGTTCCGTCGGTTGCTATCATCAATGCGAACCAGCAGCTGACGCTGTGTCATATCCTGTTGAGTACCCATATCAGGAACGTCCGCCATCGGAAGCTTGCACCGTGGACATGGGCATGTTCCAAGGTTGCGTATAGACGCAATCAGAATCCTGTTCGGATGAACACTATCAGTAGATCTGCATGGAAATGGGAGAGGTATGTATACTTTTCCGGATAATCCGCAGAATATGTGAATATTCTTGGATAGAAACGCCGCCTGACGCCATCGCAACACGTTATGACGATTCCGTGGTGATAGGCCGAGACAAAATCTTCGTCGAGGAGTATCTTCCACTGTTCGTGGAAGAGCTCTCGCTGGCAGTGCGTATGCAGTGCCTCGTGTGTTTTTTCGCCTAGATGTTTCGTCAGAAAATCTCGGAATTCATCCGGTAGCTGGGCGAAGAATGAACTTGTAGCTTAGAGAACCAGTTTAGCCGGGTGACTGAGCACTTACCACCTGGAAATAGGCTGCGTGAGAACATAGATTATTCGTTGGTTGACATCTGCGATATTTGGACTCATTTCCAAAATATACGTAGAGCGGCCATAATTTGGCATTGCCGAAGGTGGTGAGATGGGTTGTGTCGGACGAGAACATGAGTGCCGCAACAACGCGAGGCAGGTCACAGTTGATTTCTGGCGGCGAGTCCTGGAGTGCTTGATTCGCCTCAATGAATGCCGTGGAGGTGAAGAGTTCACCGTGCACCCTCACAGCATGGTCTCTGTGAGGTGGCTGCCATCGCAGTTCGTACGGTTCAAAATGAAAGAGTGATGCGTCAGCTGGATTTGTGACTTTTTCTTTGATTATTGAGACGAGGGACCGATGATAAAAACCAGGGATAGTGTATTCTTTGGGCCCTGGATCCCTTGACCGACTATGGAAAGGCACCGAGATCGTGACCAGGGAGCATTTCCATCCCTCATCCTCACCCAACCACCCTGGAAGGTACCCATCAAACTGATTCTGTCCGAGTTGATGGTCAATAGCATCCCATGGAGTCTGCGACACGGAGGAAGGTGAAAAAGAGGGATTGCCAACAATATCAAGGAGCTGCTTGAAGCTTTCCTTGGACTTCTGGGCTCCTTGGTTCCAATACCAGTCCCCAAGGTGCATTGAGTTCTCGTTGGGGTAAGGGTAGTACGAACATTCATTCGAGAGGCCAACACTAGAGGACTCCAAGTCAGTGCATGATGAAGACATGTTTTCGACTGAGTATGGATCTTCTGGGTCATGGCGAGGAGGGATGTCAGTGTTGTATATGCGGAACAACGCAAATTTATTCATCTGTGTTTTGAACACCTTGCGGACCGAAGAGTAGAGCGAACGAGTGGATTTCTCAACGGGGACAGACGACTTGTTGTGAGAGGAAGGAGATGAGTGATTGACGCCTGGAAACCCAGCCGTCGGCGGGCCGGGAAATATTTCAGGAGGAGGAAGTGCTGACAGGCGTTCGGGAAGTACATCTCGAAACCTCAATGGTAATTTACGATTGGTGCGTCGCGACCTTCGCAGTGTCAAGGACACATCATCCTCCACTGATTGCTGCTGCAGAGGTGAAGTCGAGAGCAAAATTTGTCATTCAGTTGGCCATGAAATACCATTTACGCACCGAGTGTAATAAGAGCGGTCCTGGTGGCAAAGGTTCAGGGCCACGACTCTCACTGAAGGAACCCAAGAGCCCAGTTTCACCATCATCCAAGTTAAAACTCGTGCTGGGATGCGTAAGTCTGGCTCTTTTGCCTCGGTAGACTTCTTTTGCTTTGGCGAGTGCGCTTGCGAGTCGTTTCTTCCCTTTGCCGCATCCCTTCTGGTGGCGAGCGAATGCACCCAAGTCAGAGAAGCCTCGGCCGCAGACACAGGCTTGTGTGAACGCAGCGTCATTAATGGCGGCCATCTATGCCACGTCCCTCATGTGAGAGGCGGTATTGGATAAAAATAGCATTGACTTACTGGGGTGCCGCATGTCATGCATCATGGTTCGCACGTGGGCGCACGTGAGCTGGGGTTTCACGACGGGACGAGCACACAACAAGAGACAAGACGACGTACACGCGTCAGATTCTGATTTCATAGGCACACAGAGAGAATTATATGACGAACGACAGCGACGAAAGAAAGTAAGGTAAGAAAGAAAGAAATCCGACGACCATAAGAAATCCGACGAACGACAACTTGAACGAAAGAATGGAAGGAAAGGAAAGGAAAGGAAAGGAAAGGAAAGAGATCCAAGAAGGCAGCGCGTGAGAGGGCGGTGATCGTGAGGCAACGAACCAACACGCGCTAACGCAAACCTAGCGGTGCTTCCGAGTCACACTATCAGCCCCCTATATATTGCTTCTGCCGCCGACTGAACACAGACCACATCGAAGGCACGGGAACGAGTCAGACCCAGACTCGGAAGACTGCCATTGCCAAGAATGAGCCTCGTGCAGTGTGCTCTCCACAGGCTTCGCAGGCAGCATTGATGATGTTGCTGCTCGCCCTCATACACTTGGATGGTCAGCTGGTTGTCAGCGGCCGTCAAGAAGCTGTATCCCCATCGATCAGTCCATTACCTCAGCAAGTCAAAACTAACGCTACGCACGTCTGCGACAGTGATGAGGGACGAAGTTGGTGAAACCGCACGTTGCCTCCCAGCCTTTTACTTCACCTCAACAATGTCCGGTTTTCCTCGAGTTCGACTCGGGCACGCGATAATGGTGCAAGCCTGGCGACAGAATTCGGAAGGCAGTATGATAGGGATAGGGATCGGCGTCCGAGGGTGACCCGACCGTGTCTCCTCATCGTCATCCAGATTATCTCGGGAGTCTTCCTCATCTTGATGCACTTCCGGCACGAATCGCCTCGCTGGCTAATCGAAAAAAAAAACGCTAGGACGCTGCGAAATCGCTTGCATACAGTGGTAAGTAGTTGATCGCGTTCGTGCCTGTCCACCGTTGCTGGAGCAAGGCGAGGAAGCACCGGTACGCGATCGTCGTGCTCTTGCACATCTTGCGGAATTGCGACCACAGGCTCAGTGGTTTGTGTCGCCAAGCAAAGTCGGCGCTGATCTCGGCGACCCTGAGGGTCGCTTGGATCGCGGGAGAGAACGGGTCGGTGCGCGCGATCCCCGAGCACTGTTCGCGACCAGCAGATACGGCATCGTCAAATACACTTTCACGATCGTTGCGATCTACCTGTACGGCATTGCCTTTTGTTTTCGATAGGGCTTCACCCCGCTCGTGCTCGGGTCCGGGATCCCGCCGTCCGACCTCCGGCCAGGCGTCATGGCACTTGCGGTAGGGATGATGTGACTATTCACGTACGTGCGTCGCGTAGGTAACGCCGCGGATGTTAGTGACGATCGGGTGTGGCTTTTGGGGTCGCGAGCGTCGGGATGGCGGTGTTTGTGTGGGTGGGGTGTTGATCAAGGGTTGTCTGGAGGCCCTGAAGTTTGGGTGAGGGACGTGAGGGACGCGGGGTGTTTGGGAGGGAGCCGAGTATCAAGAAGCGGGAGTTGTAGGGGAAGGTGTGGTCATAGAAGATGGAAGCAATGCGTCGGACGAGGGGATTGGGCGAGAAGAAGCAGGACGGCGACTAGCTGATGATGTCTTCTGCGACGGATTTGGTGGTTGAATCAAAGGGGTTGTACTTCACTTGATCTACCGCGGATTCAGTGGAAACGCAGTCTATGATATTATCATATATCATATCCTGTGACAGTGGTAACCGGAGACGAGTCCGGTCAGTATGGAGCCTACTACTGCCAACCGAGAAAACTTTCTGGTAGATCAGACATGAGATCCTCTTCGTCGTCGTCCTAGATCAAACTGAGCAGCCCCGCCGGTGAAATCCCTATCTAGAAGGGGACTGATCCAAGGGTGGATGACGACCAAGTCATCATCAGTCTCGATGCGTATGTCGCCGAGGACGGGCGCAGTCGCATGATAAACATGAACGATCGAGTCCGATCCAGGTTTTGCTGTGATAGCGGTGAGGGATGTCAAGGAGAAAACAATTCCAGGAAGGCGGAGTCGACCAGTGATGATCGACAGAGGGGGAAGGTCCTGCAGCCGCTCGTAAAACTGAACAGCGAGCAAGGGGTCAGGCAAGGATGGTTGCAATGCCATGGTCATCCTCTCCATCTCAGTGGCTTCGGTCGGTTGCGGGACGTGAGGGGGAACGACTTGATCATAAACAGTGAGATCCAAAGGGAGGTAGCTGTGGTTACTGCCCGAGATCCCAGTCCAAGCGAGAATCATGACATTATCCGACCGTGTGAGAATGTGTTTCAAGAGACGACCAACTGCTTGGATACCCTCGCCGTATATGACTGGGAGGGTGACATTGAAGATACCGAACAATGAGTACGCGACATCTTCCTTCCGCGTTGTTTGGCGCTTCGAAGCGAGGTAAAGCTTCTCGCGCACTCTCGTCAACCCCGGCTGAAGTGTGGCGAGGGCCCGAGTAGCAATTCCATCTCTGCGAGGATGATAGGTGAAGCTGTCTTCATGGAGTCGCAAGTCCAGCTGGAGCAAGAAAAAGGTCGGTTTTCAGAGGATTTCGGACCTGACCATTTACCTGGCATGTATTCCATGCCTATTCACATCCTCCTTCTGATTTTGTCAAGTTGCTCAACCTCTGGGACTATGTTGGCCTTCTCCACAAGGAGCGGAAGCAGCCTGAGTTCTTCGCTCTTCTTCGGTTCCTTCTTCCTCGTGACAAGTCCGACTCCCGTTTTGAAGGCAACGCTGTTGTTGTGCTCAGAAGGAGAGCGAGGCGGACCAGAGGAAATGTCCCAAGTCAAGGGCTACGTGCCATGGTGAGTGTCAGCAAAGCGCCAGAAACCTTTCCAAAGCCTACAAACGACCGAACGAACAAAGAGCTTGGGATGAGAAGATAAGAGACTCAAAACGGTCAACATTGATAGGAGTCGACACAACAAGAAAGATGATTGGAAGAGATAGTAAGAAGGGCTGCGACATCGGAGAACTCGGAAAAAAAAGGAGAAGAAAGAGGTTCAGCAGTCTCCGTCCACCGAACAGTCCGACTGCAAGGCGACATAGAAGAGCGCCAAACAAAGCGTCGGCGTCGGAAGGCCCTTGAGCGATCCGTTCATTTATTTGGAGCGACCGCAGCAACGGGATGTTCGCTGCGTCTGTGGGTTCCTCGACAATTCTGGACGTTGCGGCAATGTTCATAGAAAGTTCTGCGGTAGACATTTCACAGGTCCCTCGGTTCCGCTTATTACAAGCATCTCGTCTCCCGCCAGTATTTTTCCTCGTCTCCACGTTTGAACCTCGACTCCTTTCCTCAATCGTTGGAATTGGCACTCGAGCCAATTGAGGCCAGGTATGAAGTTCGCAGGTCGTCAAATGCGGTAAAACGAGGCGAAGGTACTTTTGATTGCACATTCGAAGTCGAACGGCCTTGTCGAACTCAATAACCTTGTGATAGCAGGACGGCTGGACCATGGCGCAGAGGCGAGGGATGTGGGAGTACCAATAGTGGTGCTCGACATGGAAGTGAGGAAGGAGGAAGGCAATTGCTTCGAGGAGCTTTCCGAAGGCGACAACCCAATCGCCAAGATTTTGGATAGACCTTTGAAAGTTCGACCGGCTGTCCTTTGACAAGGTTGAGCCATTGGTTCGGTTGGGAAGTCGGGACTCAGGACAGCCCCGCTTCTTGAGTCTGATCCGCTGGATATCGTGAGAAGGGTCATTGGACCAGTTATCGAGGAGAAAAAGCTTTTGCTCGAGTTCGAGATTGCGCTGAACCTCAGACGCGTTGCGGCGTTCCCAGGAAAACAAGGACTCGTCAATCGCCACCCATCTCCTCTTTCAAGGCCGTTGCACTTCCTCCTCAGAACCCTCGGGAGTCCCGTCTCGACCATTCCGATCTGGTTCTCGCCGACGCCGGTCAGGAGCAGACTGCGACGTTCCGGGTTGAGAAGGCTCGGGAGCTTCTGGACGGTTAGGATGTGCCCGAGTCGACAGCCGCGCAATTAGTGCAGTCGAGGTTGTTTTCAACGTAGGATCCAAAAGAAACGGTCGAGTCGGGTCCGCGATTGATTGGAGATGAGCCCGTAGATGAAGTGGATTGCATCGGGTTTGGATATTTCTCCTCGACTATGTTATTCGATTCGCTCCATGTATTGTCCAATGGTGGTGAGACGGTCTCCGGACGACGTCGTTTGGGAAGGCTCATCTCGCGTCATGAGAGAATCAATGTGAACGAAGTGGAAATGTGTTACGAAACTAGATACAGGCGAGTACAACACGAATGGTGCTGAGAACGGATCAAATAAAGCCTAACACAAAAATGAGAGAGAGCGCACCTGGCGAGACGACGGAAGCGAAACAGTAGGGAAACTTGAAGGAACCCTATACCGGCATCTCACCTGGCGGGAAAGAGGCTGACGACATGGGGACCAAAGCCACAGGACAGACTGGGCGACGTCACCTCTGTAGTCCGTGGGGGTGATGTCGGAGTCCAACAGCTGTGGCTTCTCTGAAAGCGGCGGGGACATCCTAGGAGAGCGGAAATGAACAACGCGCCCCCGTAAATGAAAAATCACAACGAAATGCGACGCACCTGCTCGAACATAACTCTGCAAAAGACGCAAGAAACTTAGGAGGTTGTAGCTGAGTGATCCGATTGGCGTTTATCTCCTCCAAGGTCGTTTTCAGCGTTTGAATATCTTTTGAGACGTCATCCGACTGGATTCGGGAGACAAAATGTGCCGCATCTGGGGGACGTTTACAATGTGACTTGCAACAGAACTTGCAAAAGCACATACGGCTTACCTTTGATGTTGATTGTCTTTGCTGTAGAATCGTCCTCAGCAAGTTGCCCATGACCGTGATAAGAAGGAGTACATACATGGTTGGATTCATGGCTAAACTGACCTGTGAAGTCATTGGCGCTATGCTGAGTATATGGACGTGAGGTGGTGGATGCGTCACAGTTTCGTTCGAGCAATGAGGCAGCGGCGAGGCATTGTACATACGGCGGCCCAACTCAGACACTTGCCACATTGCCATCCGCCCAACTTGTCGCTCGAATCAAGTTCTCCGCGACCGTGTACAAGTTGCATACCAGTCCGATACAGCTTGGACTGTCGTCGCTGTGGATGCGCCATTTCGCGGCGTCTTCTTGGTGGACACGTCGAGACAGTGAATATCGCCATCTTTGGACAAGGCAAAGAGGCGGTTCGAGTCGCTTGTCCAGGCGAGTCATCCAGAGCGAACCTGAATTGGAAAGTCTGCGTCACGCTGGAGGCCGCCGTCGCCACTGTCATAGAGCCGAACAGAATGGCGAATGAACGTGGCAGTAGCGATGCGTCGTCCGTCGGGAGAGAACTTGACTGCAGCCACCCAGTTGTCGTGCTTGAATGGGTCGAGGAGTCGCTCGCCAGCGGGAAACGACCAAACACAGAGCGCCTTGTCATCCGATCCTGTTGCGATTTTCGTCCCATCGGCCGAGACGTCCAATGCATTTACCACCCAACTGCGTCACCTTTTTGTGGGTTTTCCGATCACCTGACCACTCTCCGTCCCACACACGATCCACTTGCCATCTTGTGTGGCAGCCAGGTCCCAAATAGCACTCCCAACGTCCATTGGCTTCCCCACCTCCTTGCCATCCTTCACTCGCCATTTTCTATTTTTCTTTTCATATCCCCCGCTCACAACATGCTCTCCATCAGCAAGAAAAGCGACCGAAAATATTTCCTCTTGAGCAACGATTTCGATTGAATTAGCGTCAGTTACGACATTTAAGGAGAAGCTTTTTCCATTCTATTCCTGAGTATCCATCAGTAACTCTGTCTCGTTGGTCGCCGATGGTCGCACCTGCTGACCGGCATGCAAGGGAAGTGGGCTGTCTGCCCTATTCGTCTCTGTTGCTCTCGTCAGCCCCGTTCATCGATGGCCTTGCCTACGTACTACTTACCATTCCTCTTCCATGAGAGCAACATGGAATACATACTGGGTCAGGTTCAAGTACAAAGAGAATGTCTGGGTCGTTAGGCGGCTAAGGTCAAATTGATAAGGATGTGATCATTCACAAGGAGCGTTACTCACATTAATATTGTTGCGGTATGGTGAAGGGAGCATGCATGTCACAGACATTCCAAAGTGCGATGCGTGGTCGCAATGGCTCACCTAGGCGAGATGCCCATGGACCAGATGAAGTAAGAACGGTGGGTGGCGGGCCTGACTTGTCGATGTGTCTTGGTGTCGCAAGTTGACAGCGGCGAATTAGCAAAGGCTGGATTGATTGCGTCGTTGCATGGCACTGAGATACAGTTTGGTCTGTTGTCACCTTGAATGCACCATCTCGCGAGCGTCTTACGTGTTGAGACAGTGCATGTTACCGCCTTCAGACGAGGCAGCGAAGCGCGAAAGGGACAAATCATCCAAACGAGTCAGATGGGGAAAGGGAGACACCGAATTCCAGTGCCTTGAGTTAGGGCTAGACTGCGCAAACGCATCATCGATCGTGAATGACTTCTTTTTGAAGATGGATCGGCTCGCGGAAGGTGGTGGCCATGAAAGCGGGAGCTCTCCTCAGCTGGAGTGTACATCCAGACGTTAGAGAATTGTCCGAAAACAGGGTGAACTCAAAGCGGTCCTCGAGCCTCCGGGGGCCATTGTTGTCCTATTCCCAACTCGATGAATACTGCCTACTCTTGATCCGCGGAGTGCATGCTCGGTCGCTCCGGGTCGACGTTGCTGGAAAAAGCATGGAGGGGGTCTGTGAATATAGCGCTCGCGGTGCTGCCCCGTGTCGCAAGCGTGAAAGTGCGAGACACTTGTGCAAGCAAATCAGTGTTATATGTACAAGAACTTATCCCACACAGCGTCGAGACACAGCATTATTGCCTAAATGTTCCACTAGGAAGTCCTT
>JBBPOM010000656.1:0-20632 GCA_038091455.1 Leccinum uliginosum | reverse complement strand
CCCCCTGTCGGCGTTTTCGAGGAAACGACCACGATGATCCCCACTGGTTTGGTTGCCGAGCCTGGGAGGGACGTGTTTGACAAGGAGAAGGATCGGGAGGTGGCCAAGAGTAAGAGTTTGGCGTGGGCTGGGGCTGGTGGGGAGGTGATGCCGTCGTCGGGTTTGGAGGATTGGTCGGATGATGAGGGGGCGTCTGAGGTGGTGAACCCAGATCCGGATGCGGACTCGGACTCGGACTCGGATTTGGTGGAGGGAGCGGATGTGGATGCGGTAGAGCCTGTGGGTGCGTCGTTGCCGTCGCTCACGGTGGAGGAAGACCACGACGATGTCGAGGAGGCTGCGGTTCCGGAGGGGAAGCTGGGCAAGCCGGAAGGTCCTGTGGACCATGCAGAGGCTTTGGCCGACCAGGTTGCGCACGAGTTGTATCCCGAGGCGAGGGATATCGTTCCACCGGAGTTGTAGAATGGACCTTTTTTTGGCCTCCTCTTCGTAATTATATCATTCCTGCCTTGTAGAAATCATGTCTGAGCGAGGTCGACAACCAACGAGCAGTCGAGACAAAGTATCGAGTTTCCTACAACTACTTCACGACCAACTAAATCGACTGATTCACAGCGATGTAACGAGCTGTGATGATTCCCTACTCACAAAATTTTGATATCTTGTGTTCTACCTCGCAAGACTTTTTGCACTTTTTACCCCGCCGCCTGCGTTCGTTCCAACCGCTTATCGACGAGCGGCCGCCCAGCGTGCGTCGAATGCGCCGCCGAATCAGACCACCTACTCTCGCGCATCCGCGTCAACAACTGCACGAGCACCACCGGCGTCACTATGCCCGTCGAGCCAACGACTCCACTGCCAGTGCCACCCTCCACCCCCGTTATCTTGCCCGTCTCCTCCGCTTCAGCAGGCGTTCCCGTACGACTCTGGCTCTGGCTCCGGCTCCCCGACCGCATCCGCTTCACGCTCCCCCCCTTTGTCGCAGTCCCCAAAGTCGTCGTCGCAGTCGTCGTCGTCGACGAATACGGCGACCCCGAGCCTGAACCCAATCCTGCAAACCCACCACCACCACCGTCGCCCCCTCCGTCCTCGCGATACCGCTCCCACCCGACGTACAACGAGATCATCTCCTGCGCGATCGTCGCTACGACCGACATGGACACGTTCAGGCCTGCAAAGAAGCCGATGACGTCTTGAGGAGGGGGCTTCTTGGACTCGGACGACAATAGCGCGTTCGACGCTTGTCGTGACGATCGTCGGAGCGGGTTGGTGGCGGCGGGGCGGCGGCGGCGGTGGACGTAGCTGTTCCGTCATGCGGGTGTGGACATCAGTCAAGAAGTGTGTGATTTCATACAGAAGGTACCAGACGAGGACTGGTCGACCTGAGATATTGTCTGACGCTTGAGGGAGGTTTAGGCGGCATTCGTTCATGGCAGACGAAAGCATTCGGATCATTCGTTGCGGGTGGGCTCCTGTCTGGGACTGTTTAAACGCTGCCACGTTCTCCCTCGTTTTGAGCTCATGGAACCACCTGCCAATCGCAAACCTGGTGCGTGTTTCGGATTTCCGTTAGATCATGCTTATCACCTCCTTCCTTGCCAGGTCGGTGCATGGCTTCTCTAGTGCTGACGAAATCTGACAGCGTGTGGCCAAGTTCAGACAGCAGAGGGAGACGTGGGAAAAGGGCCAGTGCGGCCGATTCCGAGATGGGAAGTTATCCGGTGCCAACAGTATGCAAGGCGATCCGTGTTTGATCAACATCGGATGTGATACGAGATGTTTGCTTAGGTAGATTTCCCGTGGGTCTGAATCGGTGACTTACCCACGTTCGTCGTTTGTCCAAAGCTGACCGGTCTTCTCGTAAGTGGCAGCACACCTATGTCACGGTACGTATAAGTACTGTACGTCGCGGCCCGGATCACGCATTTTGGACGCTGTTTCGCTTGCTATTTATGTATGGACAATATTTGCGCTAAGCGTCTAGCTTGACTCGTGTAGCTATCCCCGATATGGTATGTTACGCACACGTCTCTGTCACGTCCGAACTCCGACGAGTCACTCCAGTTTTGCTCCCGGCGGCAACTCGACTTGCGACTTGGAACAGGTATGCTCTACGACTAGATGATTGAACCCTTCATAAAGGAGTCGAAGTTCTCAATGCTATGGTCGTGCCCTGACGAAGCTTCCGTCGCCACTGGTCTGCATGGGTAAGTGCTACAACCTTTCCTGAAGACACTCTCGATGACGATTCTGCTCCTCCGTTCGATCAATCCTACACGCGTCGCCCTCCAACTTGTTCAACTTGAGCTGTCCCAATGAAGCGCACCTCTCCATCCCCGAACCGCCTTCTGCTCGCCATCTTTCGAAATACTCCTCTCGCGTGTAGCAGCATCCGAATCCTCCATCACCACTCTCTCGCAAGCTCTGACGCCAAGTACGTTTCTGTATGACTAATCCTGACCCCCACGCGCAAAATCACCACCACATAAGTCCCTTGGGTTCCCATACTAGCGGTGCCAGGCCCCATCGAGACAATTCGAACATGCGCACAGTAACGCAGATGGACAACATAGCCAACCGGAAGTTGACATGTCGAATACGGGGTTGAAGCGGTGGATGGAATGGTCCTGGTTACTTCAGCTAAACGCGTCTTGCACGATGTGACATGTGCGTTGAATTAAGTCCCCTGAATTAGTCGCGGGTGGTTAACAAAGGGCTTTAAGATCAAACTTTCATGGCCATGGGCCACTCGGCTCGATTTCTTTTATAAGCAACGCGTGATGCGTCCAATGACTCCACTCCCATCCACCACCTTCCTGCTAGCGCCACGCTTAACTTTCTTATAACATATGAGCGAAGTCCCCAATACAGATGCGACAATTCGACCAGTGGTCGTCAGCAACCGTCGCATGAAACCTCGTACGCATGGGCAGCTCGTCTACGAGAGGCACAATCGGGGCCTGGGAAGGCGAGGTGGATATTTACCGGGAGTGGCTCTGAAGAAGCGTTCTGACTTGCCAAGGAGCAAAAAATGTCAAGCCGACAATGACGGTGAGGTCTCTTCGTTCTTTGAACAGGATTTTACTCACATTCTCAAAGAGTTGGCAAACCATTTTGGGCACAACGATCACTCGCGCCCTGCTCGTTCCCATGTCCTAATGCCTCCCCCTACTCAGGTTGTTGTTGGCGGTGACTGTGAGCTCTGTTAGTTGTTTTGATTGTGTCATATCTGCTCATATGTTCCCAAAGGCTCGAATGAACTGCAGCGCGGCGATCACATTACGACCCGTCTTTCAAATTCGCAGGAGATCATTCTTGACGACGACGGTAAGATCTATTAGTCAATCTGATGCGTTTGCTTAGTAACATGTTCCCAAAGACTCGGCGAATTCACCTGCGAGCTTGCTGCAGCCTACAAATCATCTGATAATTGCTCCTTCGACTTCGCATGGATTATCATCATCACCTGCCCAGATCACGCCACCACCCCCGACTCAGGATGTTATTGACAGTGACTAAGCTCTATTAGCTATGTCGATACGCTTATTTGCTCACATGATCCCAAAGGCTCGGCGAACGATTTGGGGCGTAATGAACAACTGGCGACTGTTCTTTCTAGTTCGCACGACTTGATGCATACACCTGCTCAGATCATTCTTGGTGGCGACGGTAAGGTCATCAATTATTCCGATCCGTTTTTTTCATTGACATGTCTCCGAAGGCTCGGCAAGTCGACCTGAGCGCAGCATCCAATCGATGACTGTCCCTTCGAGTTCGTCTGTGTTAACGCCGTTGTTGACTCAGGCACCTTTTACTCATATGAATCTTGACGGTGACGGTAGATCTTTAGCTATTTCGGTATGTTTGGTGTTACTGAGCGATCTCACAGACTTGACGAGCCCACTCGGGTGTGCTGATCACCCAACGATTGCCCCTTCGAGTTCGCATGGATCGACGCCATCGCCTGCTCAGATCATCCTTGACAGTAAGTTCAATTGACTAAAATTTGAGCCTACTGAAGTGACGTGTTCCAAACACAGAAAATGGAAGTGAGCGCAATGATAATTTCACGATCTCTCCTTCAGGTTTGCAGATGCTGCTACCTCCTTCTGCTGAGCCTGGATCCCACGCTGTTCTGCCTTCATTGACCGTTACACTCAAGAAATTCTCTCCTACCAAGTTGGCCGCCTTTGTGTTGTCTAGATTTTACAATTTCGTCTGCACACTCAATTTCATTGTAAGTTTTGGGTCAGAGTGTCGAGATGTAATTAATTCCTACCAATAGAAGTCACTGACCTCCCATGAACAAATGCAAACCAACCTCCCGGCCATGGAAATAGATGCCATCGTAACAGAAGTGGAGGACCAGGGGACTGCCGAGGTGAGTGCCGAATGGATGCCTTGCGCTGCTGTGTCGACATGAGCTTGATTATCCCCTTAGGCCGTGGTTGAGCATGGTGCGATTGGAGAGGGGGATATGTCCGATGTACAACTGGTAGTGAGTTGGTCGTCTTCTTTTCCAGAGGCTACATACCCACAAGAGTGCTATAGTCATCGACTCTTGAGGGAGAAACTCGTATGTCGGACGTTCAAGAAGAGGTGAATAAGTTGTCATCCATGAGAATTGCAACATCTGACATAAGAAATGGGAACGTAGCCCTCGGTCACATGGAGCGACGACGGCGACTTCCTCGATATGGACGTTGATATGGCGTACGATGCAGCTGATCGTGTTGATGGCCTGGAGGATGACGATGACTACATCCTCCTTAGGGACATCTTAAAGGGCACTGACAGGGCCCACTGACCGATTGTCCTGCTGGCAGATTGTTTATCTAAACAAAGAAACATTGATTTGTATCTCGTTCTCTCTCTACGAAGTCGCCTTCCTGCAGTAGATATGGGTATCTTGTGGATCGTACTGTGTGTATGGAATGCATATTGAAGTCTAGCCTACATTCTGAATGTGCTGTAAGTTATGTCAGAAATATCATAGGGCTGCGCTTGGCAGCAGCAGCAGGCTGCTTGTCAAAAGAAACCGTCACTAGATTCCCGACTTTCCCGCTTTCCTTCGTTCCAGCTAGGCCGCCGATCACAAAGTGTCCAAGGTTACTTTACGGGGTGCATTGTTCTGGGGTGCTGGTCGTGTAAGTATCGGCGTGATTCCTGAACCGTCCGGCGCATCGCCTTTTGAATCTCCATTTTTGGTAGGTTTGTTAGCCCCGAAGCCTTGACATCGACTAGCGACTACGGTGCAGGTGAAACCACACGTTAAGCGTTATCTTTACATTCAAGCGACGCGACGGTCTAATGTAAAACGTTAACCCTTCCTTTATAGTATTGGTTGTCAGCGAACTGAGATCCTTATAATCAGATCTCCATTTTATAGCCCGACAGACACGCTTTTCTCACCTCAGTTTTCCCTCTCTCCCTATCATCCATGCTCCAAATATCCATCGCGTATTTCCAGTGCATAGGCAGCGGCAAAGAGAGTGGCGATACTACACTCTCTTTTCCGCTACCTATCTTTTCAACGCCTCTCTGACAGAAGACTCATCTTCACACTCGCCGTCGCTCGTCTTGGCCTGCCTCCGCCACCTCTATATTCCCCCTTGCCTTGGTTATGGCATGCCTCATCCTCGATCTTGTCTCGAGAGCATGCGACGGTCGTTGCACATCGCCGCATAGATCGCCCTGGGGTTCTAGACCCCCCACGCTATTTCTTCGCCCTCGTCCATGCTACCCTCGCCACTTTCCGATGAGGAAATCAAGTATAAGGAGACTCGGAGGTGTCTCTAGTAGCTGTAGTAGAATTTTATCAAGCCAGCCTCGTTTGCCACGGTTCAGAAGAAATGCTTTCATTGGTGAATCAAATATATTCGACTATCAACGTGCATATAATTCCATGCGAGTATATACGGGGTCATTGTCGGAAGACGATTGCGACATAGCGTATGACGTCGAGTTTGGCGAGAGACGCGACTCGAGATTGCCTTATCGGGCCCATCAGCGGAATTTGAACATTCCACAACAACTTTTCTCCTCGCCCTCCTTAGCCCCGCCCACCCAGCTCCAGCCGCTCCTTCTACAGGTCCCAGGTCTGCACTCGCAGTCAAAGCCACAACCTTTACTCCCCCCTGTAAAGTGCTAGTCTTGGACCAAGAAACCAAAGATGTCTTAGCGCCGTACCCCGCGTCCAGGATCTTCGCGATGCTGGGGTCACTCTGCACGTGTACGCGCCTCCACTTTTCTCCCTTCACTTCTCCCTTCATGGTCTTCACATCATCACAGTCAGCTGCACTCGCTTCGTCCCGCCTTTCCAGACGTTCCCGCCGTGTACTTTGTAGCGCCAACCTTGGCAAACATACGCCGAATATCGGAGGATCTCGACAAGTGCTTATACGAATCCTTCCACCTCAACTTCGTCGAACCGTTACCCCGTGCACTGTTGAAGAGCTTGCAGCCTCGGTCGCCACTTCTGGCGCAGAGGATTTGGTGGAACAGGTTGGTCTGCTCGTATCTCTCGTTTATCGCACCATCGCCGTCTCTCTTCTCCTTGTTATCGCCTTTACCATCTACAGTCTCCCAGGCAGGCCCGTCTCAACCCATCATTACTCGTACAAACTTAACTCCCCCATCGTCGACCGATCAACAGATCGAGGATGAGATTGAACGTGTTTCCAGTGGTATTTCCCGTGCCGTGGTGACCGGGTACGCACTCCCAACATTTAATGTAATATATTTATATTTCATACACAGGCGATGTCCCCATGGTCCGTGCTCCCAAGGGCAATGCAGCGGAAATGGTGGCCAAGAAGCTCGACGTTAAAATTAGAGATGCAATACTCAGTGCTTCACGTGCCCATCGCCCGACTACTTCGCTTTTCTCCCAAGATTCATCCGGGTTGTCTAATCTGCAAAGGCCGCGTACGACATTTTCTTATCTCGTCTTCTTGTCTTCGTCTTAATCAATCGCTTCAAGTGCTGCTCGTCCTGGACAGGAACGTCGACCTTGTTTCCATGATCTCTCACGGTTGGACATACCAGGCCCTTGTATCAGACTGTCTTGACATCAAGCTCAATCGCGTCGTTGTCACCAGCCCACAAAAGCGTTCCTACGACCTAGATTCAAAGGACTTTTTCTGGGCGAAAAATGTGGCGAATTCGTTCCCTCAAGTTGCTGAGGATATTGACACACGGGGATGAGCGACGTCAATGATATCTCACAACTGTAAGCTGGTGCTCTCGTACACGATGCAGCGACCTTTCGTCGAATGCAGCGCACTTGAAAACTGCTATAACTCAGCTTCCCGAACTCACCGCTCGTAAGGCCACGCTTGATACGCACATGAATATCGCCACCGCTCTGCTCGAACAGATCAAGAAAAAAAAGCGGTCTCGATGAGCTATTCAATACCGAAGAAGCGGTTAATAAGCAAGTAAGCATCATTGGTCGTCGTCCATGTTGTAGTCTCAAGGTCCGCGTTGCCAGACGGTGTCGTCGATTTTAGAGACGCTTCGTGCGCTCCGCCCGTCTGGAACCTTCAGCCCTGAAGACAAGCTTCGCCTTGTTCTCGTGTTCTACCTTTCTTCCCCCGACAATGCGATTTCCAAGGACGACCTTGCCGAGCTGGAGAAAGAGCTCAAGAGCGCAGGTGCAGACGGGAGCGTTTGAATACGTTTGACGCACAAGGGAAATCTCACGTATGACTGTTCCCGCCGTCATGGGTGGTACATCCACGCCGGTCCTCGGTGGTCAAGGGGAGCTGTTCCGAGGCTTCACAGCGCTCGGAAACAAAGTCGGTGTCTTACGCTGAGGAGATTCTCTTCGCCGGTTGACGATCTCGTTTCCTTCCAGCTCACAGACCGTCTGAAAGAAGGTGGCTTGGAAAACCTGATTTCAATGTAAGCAGGGTGGAATCGCGAATCGCGTCACGTCACCTTGCATTTGGGTTTCGGACTATTAATTGTGCATGTAAGCAGGGTGGAATCGCGAATCGCGTTACGTCACCTGACTCCACTCCGCAATGCAAGGAAGTTGGGTTCCCAACTATCTATTAGCTGTCTCCGAGTCGGCGGCGCGGCATTCGCTCGAGGCGATCATGATCCAAAAACGACACCCGGAACCATAACGCGGTGAATGAACGTGGTGCTCGCTGACTTCAATATATGGTCTGGAAAGTCGTAGGTAAAGCAGACCCAGGGATTAAGTGCCTTTCTTCTAATCTTGCTACCGTTCCTTCGTCCCAGCCACTTCGGCCAGTGAAAGATGGTTCGATTGTTAGTCCAAACATATCCGCAGACTCGCAGACAGACACAGGCAGTAAGTACATCCACTACTGCCGAGGTACTTTTGTGAAGACCTTTGACGTTTGCTCCCGTTCGCTGTAGGTCGCGAGATGTGTGCCACCACGGGTAATCATCATCTATTCTAACTACAAAGGAAATCTTGAGGCTCACTAATGTTTCAGGCAGTCGTTTTCCTTGAGTCTGAAGAAGATATAGCCAGATTTCAGCAAGTGCAACGGTACAATGAACGGGTGGCACGTGCTGTCACCTCTCTCCATGTCCGCTTGCGAGAAAGACCAAAACAAGTTCGGATGCTCAACCTTTGCCTTCGGTTGGCTAGAAATCTCGAGGACGTTACGTTGACCCTTCCTTGCCTCTCTGCCTATGGATGGCGCCGTCTCTTCCACCGAGTCCGCCTGCCAAACGTGAGCCACGTCGCGACAAATGCTCCCCATGATGCACTGGTCGCATTCGGGTTGACCCACCCAACCATCACGTATCTGAGACTGGGACCTTCACTATGCGTGGACTGTCCACTCGGCAACAATGTACTACCAAACATGAGCAGTCTGATTGGTCCATACGGATGTGTCGCGTCCATTGCAGCACAACAAATGCTGACTTCCATCAATGCCTATTACACCTCATCGCCATGCGACAACCACCACACACTCTCTGGCCTAACCACAAACCTTCTGGAGGTCACTCGCACCAATAACCTTAGTCAGTTAACACTCGAGGTTGATCCAACAGACTATGATATCGTGGACCGCATTGCACTCAAAGCTCCAGGTGTCGCGAAACTTGCGTTGTCGGAGAGAATTCCTCTTGGTTTTGTAAGTTGTAACTGCCTCTAAAACCTACTCTTACTGAAGGAACACCATTCATAGCAGCGCATTCGAGAGAGGCGTGCATGGAAGGACGCTATAGCATGGGGAGAGTCACTTGACCCCTTTAGCTATCTATCACAGTTTGCGCTCCGCACCCGGCTTCCGATTACATCGGATTCGGGAAGCATCGACCAAGAAAGAACGCTCGTTGAGGAATGGGCGGAGTGGCACCCGTCACTTCGCGACATCGTCATACACTCATTTACAGGTACACCTCATGAGCACGTGGACATGTGGACACGCCATGACCTGCTGCGCGGTCCTTGGTTGAAAGTAATAAATATTGATGGGCCAGATGCAGATTTTTGGCCTTGAATTTGTATCTAGCCGCGTTTCATTGTATTGTATTTCGATTTTCAATTGCGGCAACTTATGTGCATGAACCACTGTAATGAGACCCAAGCATTGCGTGTACAGGGAGCGAACACGGTATCAGTAATGCTACTGGATGCGTAGGCTGGAGCTCCAATGCTGTCAAAGAAATTGCAATCCCTAGAAGTGCTGCCGTGCTCGCGTATCTGCCTCGGTACCACTGAAGTAGATATACTTCATCGCGAGGAAGAAATCTCCGAGGGCACTGATCACCACGGTGCCGTCGGGTTATTGAAGCAACGCAAAGGTAGTAGCGGCAATTCAATGTCTATTTGGAGTAATGCCCCCTGCTCGGTCGGTTGTGTCGCATCGCACTATGTGCATGCCGGAACACGTTTTCCACGTGCACAGCGCTTAGCGCTTGGCAATGTTGTGTTGCGCATCTAATTTCGGTTAGTGCCGACTTGGGAGGACAAAGCTGATAAAAACCTCCTTTTAATTTTATACGACACCAACCACTGCACCCCCACTCTCTTTCAGTAGTTGGAAGCTACCTACATGGAAGGGCGACGGTCGGGGTAGCGGTAGCCCCTTGGACGAGAGCTTTCGCATGCTCGAAAACGCACGCCCATCTGTTTGTCCATGCGCGCACCGTCCCGAGCACGGATTGCACGCGGTCCTAATCCTCGGAGAGGGACGACCGATGGGCGCAGCAAACGAACCCGGCAGCTCACGTAGCCTCTCCCTCACATACTGACTCCTTGTCAACCATGTTAGTATGTATATACAGTGCGATTATTGCACAGTGCAACCAGGTTCGTCAAGGTAATGTACGAATGCGTGATGCCGCGGCAAGACGATCCTTCCAGTTTTAGCATTTCTCGCGGCGTTCTCATGGAATGGGCACTAACTAAGCTCTCGACTTTGAAGACTGCTCTATGGTTCTCCCCTTTCCAGACACCACCCCGAGTCCGTCTCATACGGGTCGTCACTACTTCAGTCCACGACTCTCATGAGTCACTTCAAATTCAGGATATGCGTTTCACCTTAACATCAATCGTGCGCCCCACTCTGTCCTGTTTCTTGGTTGTCCTGTTTAGTCTCCTTTTCAATCCGCTCACCTTCCATGGACATCGACTTTCCGCCTGCAGGGTGGTGTTCTAGAACTACAACGCGATCACAAGGACACCCTCTTCGACGTCGTCGCCAACGAGATGTGCCATCGCCAGCGCACGATCGGTTCAGCTCACGCCCATCCTCAACACTCCATGCTGAGATCAAACCATTTTAGGTCGTCAGCATCAGTAGGCCATGGAAGTGCTTTTTTGTCATCGTCTCGCATCACATCCGACGACCAACTCGGCGTACACGTTAGATTAATTTCAGAAATGTGTAGTCAACGTTGCATACTCAGTCTACCGGGTACATTTGGAAGTCGATTTCCGGATGAGTCCGATTTTCACACGAGCCACCGTAGTATGATACATTAGCGCTGGATAACTGGCAAGAGACAACGCTGCACTGCAAATTTGATTCCGCTTTCCTTGGTCGAGGCACTAAGTGACGATGACGATTGTCCTTTAAAGCTTGGCGACCGTTACGGAGACAAGACGACCGGGAGAAAGCGAGTCGCGCTACAGTCACTCTGGGCTTTATAATCTGTCGACAGAAAGTTGCGTGGCACCCACGTGTTCGCTACTGATCGCTCTTTGAAGTCAAAGTCAAGTTGTTTGCATCTTGCGCTCTTTGTGCTCAGGAATTTAAATAGTCCCACTATTCTGATGACCCTCCGTCCCACCCACTCTCCTCTGTCTTTTCGTCAGTTTAATTTACTAGCTTTCGTTCATTCTATGAACTCTTATCTTTCTGGTAAAGATACGATTGAGCCTGGCCGCCCAATCTGCATCAGGATAAAAGGCGCTGATCGACCCGCCGTCCAGCTTGAATACGATGTACGTGTGTCGTGACATTGTTTTATATCCCAGACCGGATCGTCTGACTGTTAATAATTCAAAACCATTTCTAGGAACCTAGGCTGTTCGACCAAGTATTCCCAATTCGACGTGAGCGGTCGAAGCCGCATCTACGTGGACCGAATGGCGCAAAGTACGTGAAGAAATCCGTGACTGGTGTTCCATAGTTCAACACCTTCAATTGGTCCTTTTCTTAGCTACAAGGTCCATGTCGCACGGCGTCAATTAATGCCATCAATTTGTTTAATTGGAAATGGGTCTCGGTTTGTTACTGAAAGGTTGGTGAGGGGTCCGTGTGTGCTCCACCCGCTGATTACTTAGTATTTCAGATCGAAGTGCCAGTCCGAATCTCTCGCATCTAACCACCGGCATGCTGGTTCGGAACGCTGTGCGGTCCGCACACCGTTGCGCTTTCGGGGTTCCGAGGCTACGAAGAACCGGAATCCCATACTTCGGGTTCCGTCAATCCGATATGATGACCGATCGGTACAGGCATCCAAGACATCACTGTCGGTCTCGGACACAACACTGCGCGCCTCAGACTTGACCAACTCGTTACCAACCCGTGCGAAGGCAGGCCCTCAAGCATCAACTGTACCAGGTCAACGCAGCGTCTCTAATCCCACGACATCCTCACAAACTCCCGATATGTCCAACTCTCCACCAGTCCCTGCTTCCTCAGGTTCTAAAGTTTCTTCCACTTCGTTTGCGAGCCCCCCCAGCCACCTTGAGACGCACCCTGTCGTCCCAGATCAATATAGCGCCGCTGGACGACCAGCGCACGCGAACGCAGTATCTAACTCTGCGAGACCACCGCACTCAAATACAACGTTGCAGCAACAGGCCAAGCAACCTAACCCACCGCCAGCCCCTACATCCTCTCGTCCTCGCACGCTTATTCATACCGATCCGCCAGCCAATGCCTCGAATGCAAGTAGGGTGGACACGCAGGTGTCCAGCCACCTTCGAAATCGTCCAGCAACCCTTGATCCTGATTTTGGTCGGGATGTCGCGCCGACGCCGACAAACGTTGAAGTTCGTCCAGGTCGTTCAAGCTCTCTCGACCCAACATCCAGCAGCCCAACTCCCACTCAGAATCTCGTCAGCAGCGATGAGGTTCTGCTGCGCCAACGGAAAGCGATACGGAACCAACCCGAACACCTCGGATGGTTCAAGTTTTCTAGTGACGGTCCACTCGTCGAACCACCGCTGTCCACGAGCGTGTACCAAACTCCTCCGCGGCTGGGTGATGTCTTCATACATCACAACAGGACGAAAGAATCATTCGCGGCTTGGATTTGGTGTGAAAGCCGGTGGATTGCTGCAACGGCCAAGCTCTCACATCCGATTCTGACGGATTATCGTCTCAAGGTTTCGCCTACTGGTGAACCATCTTGGGTCACAAGAAAGAGCCTAGTTTCTGAAAATGGGAGGGACAAGAAAAAACGGTGGGATTAAGGTCGGTGTCCTGGTAGTACTACTATGTATCCGTTTGTAGCAGTGCAACGTGCATCATTAAGTCTGGAAGATTGTGGGAACTTAGACAAGGTTAATCCGCCCAAAGACACCCGTGCGTTCAAGCCTAATCTAAACGGTGACCGGGTAGTAACGCGTCATCCCACCTACCAGCGCGTGAGTGGCCGCTGGCATCGAGACTCTGCCGAGAGCGGCAACGGACAACCCACGCAGTCACGCCATCGACATCGTGTCTTGAACGTGACGTAGACGTGCGGTACTCGCGGCACAGGTGCGCCTACCCTCGAACGCCCTCGACCTCATCCCCGCCCTCGCTTTCCGTCGCCATTGCCACAATAGTCCATCCGCCCTGCCTCCTCGCACCCTTGTTGCCTCCTCGCCGCATCGAGGATGGTTGGACGTCGTCGCCCTCGCCCATCTTGCCTGTCCACGCACGCCTACGCTGCCCTTCCCCCGTTGTCACCTCCGTCGCTGTATCGAGGATGGCGCACCGCGACCACCGTGCACTCTCGTTCTGCCGAGAGCGCACGATGGTCACCGCACGTCGTTCCCTTACTCTCATTCCCCCTCGCCCTCGCCCTCACCCTCACCTTCACCTTCATCTTCGCCTGCAGTTTCATTCCCATGCGTGCGCGTGCTGTCCTCTATGCGGCGAGGAGGGGAGATGCTTTGCTCGGGGACAAGGTCAGGGAGGGAAAGCCAGCAAGGGGCCAACGGTAAACGAGGGCGAGGGCGAGCAAGGGTAGTGATGATGAGGGTTCGTGGGATTCCCTCATGCCGAAGACCAGGATGCGCAGCGACCGTTGTGTGCTGTCGGCGGAACGAAAGCACGCGGCGGCGCGCTGGACGCCGTCTCGATGCGGCGAGGGTGATGGTGATGTGGCAAGGTGGAAATGGGCCACTGTCGTTATCGTTGTGTTGCATCGTCGTCGTCATCATGTCGCAGTGGCATGCCGTCGTGTCAACTCATCGACATTCATCGTCCGCCCCAGCTCGTGTGTGCGCGATCACGTTTGCGCCTTGTCGCCCCGTTTCGACTGCACGCGTACCTCCTCTGTCCTCCGCCCGCCCGCTCGACCCTCCGAGCTCTGAGTCGTCGAATGTGTACCGTTGCGTCGACACGTCGGTCGCATTGTTCGTCACCGTCGTCCACGCGTCGTGGCAATCGTCGTGCCGCGTCGTTCCAGCGTTGTCGTCCCGTCGTGGCGGCAGTCGTCGCGGCGTGTTCCCAGTCGCGTCGTCGTCATCGTGTTGGCCGTTGAACGATGATGCGTCATTGCCGCGCCATGTCGTCGTCGTTGTGCGGCGTGAGCTTCAACGGTACAGACCTTTTCTTTCCACTAATTAATCCCTTGCTAGAGGGATCTGATTCCACAGGAGGGTTGGCACCTCCCCATTCACATTTCTGCACGCGCGTCATGCAATAATACGGTTTGTCAAATTTGGAGTTCAGATCTTCAAAGATCAGGCTTCGGGCTTGGAGCTCGGCGTTTTGTTGCTCAGTTGCTCGTTGCTTTCAGCAAAACGTTAGTCTCGTCACCACATGCGCTTCCTAAAACGGAACGTCGGGTTTCGAGACTAGCTATACGTCAATCCGCAGTATTGTGACAATAGTAACATGGCTGAATCTAGCGGCTTACTTTTTCGCGGGCTAAGCTTTCACGTTTTTCTAAGCTACTCGCATTACTCGCAGGAGTTCAGTTCTTCAAAATTCAAGCTTCGGGTTTGGAGCTTAGCGTTTGTCGCTGAGTTGCTCGTTGCTTTCAACTAAATGTGTCAGCATCCGCAGTATTGTGACCGTCAAATAACATAGCCGAATAGGCACGTTTTTCTTAGCTACTCGCAGTTACGCTCAGTGCGTCCAACCCTTCGCTCCCGTTTACTCGACTCGCAAGCCAGAAACTCCCTAGTTCTCCCGATGCTGACGACGACCTTGGCCCACTTTCTCATTGTCGTCAGACGCGTTTTTTTGAGTTACTTACAGTTACGCGTGATGCGTCTGAATCCAACGCCCGTTTCAATGGGCTCAGTGCATGACTACCTTATTTCATTGTCCCGAGCCCTGTACAGGTTATGGCTAAGATCGGACTCCACTTTCCGACTCCGTGCCAATAGGTCTTCCAAATCAGGTGAATATCGTGTCCGTCTCCTTTGTAGATTTCAAACTGATCGAGTTGCAGACCTTTGTGCTTTCAGGTCAAGGGCCCATGTGCCACAGAATGGATTCTTATAAGATGTAATGTATCCGCCGAGTCGGATAACATCCCATTCTCGTATTTCACCCCATGAGCGACGTCCCAGTCTCAGATGCGAAGACCCAACCATCGCGATCGGTTGTCCCGGACCATCACGACAAACATCGTACCCATGGGCAGCTTGTCTATGGTAGGTATAATAAAAGCCTAGGGAGGCGAAGCGGATATATGCCAGGAGTGATTGGAGTCCCCAGCAAAGGAGGAAGAAAGTCTTCTAGATCCCTTTCATTGGGATCTAAGTCGTCAAGGAATAAAAACTGTGAAGTTGACGGTAACGGTAAGATCTGATGGCTCATTCGATACGTCTGTCCGCTCACACAACTTGAAGATTCACCACCTGAGCCCACCGATCACCCGACGAGTCCTCCCTCAACTTCGCCGGTGTCAACGCCACCTCCGACTCAGAGACTTCTTGACAACGACGGTAGTGTCTGTTAGCTGTTTTGTCCGTCCATTGACTCATGTGTCCCCAAAGGCTCGCGGAATCAACTGGGACGTAGTGATCACCCGACGTGTGGTTCTTCAAGTGCAGGCTCGCACCAGTCGACGTTACGACCTGCTCAAAACGCTCTTTGCAGCAACAGTAAGGTCTATTAACTCATACGTCTGTTTTCTAACACAGTCTCGACGGTTCTGCAGATGGACCTGAGTACCCGGCAGCTGTTCCTTCAACTTCGCCGATGTTAACTCCACCACCTGGTCAAAGTGTTCTTGATAGCGAAGGCAAGTTTTGTCAGAAGTTTGATGCGTCTAGTCTTCACGTGTTTCTTTGGACTCAGCGAATCAGTTCGGGGGCAACGATAGCGTGACGATTCCTCCTTCGGGTTTCCGCGTATCGTCGCCCCCGCCTGAGGATGAATCCCAGGCTGTCACATCCTCATCGCTCAGAACTTTCTCTCCGATCAAATTAGCCACCTTCGCGGTGTCTAAGTTTTACAATCTAGTGAACATGAGCGTTGTAAGTCTTGTGAGGTAGGGAATTGAAACGCGAATAATTCCTTCGTTGCTCTAGCCCTTGACCTCTCACGAACGAACACAATCCAACCTTCCAGGCACGACAATGCACACTGCCGTAACAGAAGTGAGAGAGCGGGGGACTGCAGAGGTGAGTGATCAACCGAAATCTTGTACTGCGGCGCGAGTCAGAATACTGAAATACGGTCGTTTCTCCAGCCACCTGTTTCCTATGAAGAACCGAAAATGGATCATCCGACGGCAGGAATTCACGCCACCGTGTCAGATGGGGAGAAGCAGGGGACTGCGCAGGTGAGCACTGAATGGACAGTGTCCCGTGACGTCAACACGAGCCTGATTGTCTCCTTAGGCTTTGGTTGAGCGCACTACGATTGGACAGAAAACGGATCTTCCGACGGCAGGAATTCACGCCACCATGACAGATGGGGAGAAGCAGGGGACTGCGCAGGTGAGCACTGAATGGACAGTGTCCCGCGACGTCAACACGAGCCTGATTGCCTCCTTAGGCTTTGGTTGAGCGCACTACGATTGGGAAGGAGATATTTTCCAATTCACAGTGGGAGGTAAGCGATCATCTTTGCTCTAGTGCGTATAGTTTAATTGAATAGTTTTAGGTGTCGATCATAGACACATACAGCGGAGATATCGCGCAACGCGTGCCAAAGTCTCGCGCGGAGAGAAGGCTCGTTGATAATGGCGACGACGACGATATGGATTTAGAAGTCGATTCCACTGTCGGACTGGAAGATGACAATACCCCCGATGTCACTGGGGAGGATGCTGACGTTGAATGGGAAATGCATGACGACATGCATGACGACAACGACCCAGACAGCCTACCCCATAATATCTCGGACTCTGCCTTTGCGATGTTGTCCTCCAACTCCCAGGAAGAACCTGAGGTCGAGGTTTGCTTATTTTCTTCCTTTTGGGTCCCGTAAGTCATGGTTGACACGATTTCAGGCTAATGTCGACAAAGATAAGAAAAAACGTCGGTTGTTATCTGTGCATTTCCAGATTCCAGATGGTAGTACAGTTAGCAGGAACACAGTGCGTAGAACCATGTCTATGACGAAGGCTTGATCTAACTGATGCTCATCTCTCTTCATTCTAGTCATCCAAGTGCAGTGAGGATGACGAATCAATGATAGAGGATGACGAACCAATGGTAGAGGATGGCGAACCAATGATAGTAGAGGGCTCCAGTGGGGGAATATCACGAAGGCTAGACAAAGGAAAGTCAAGAAAGGTGCGTATCTCCAACCTTGACCATATGTTGCAAGGTCTAATATTCTCGTAAGACATCTCTCGACGCTAGGTCACGGTTTTCTCGCCCTGTCACCATCAAAGATCTGTTTTCGGGTAGTTCCTCATCTCGCCCTACGTCTTCAGGATCAGGGCCATACGGATTGCGACTGCCAAGCACATGCAATAGTGGGAACATAGACGATCAGCCGTCTCCCTTGGACAATTCTAGACCGCGCCGTTCCATCAACTCTCCTGATGCCCCACAGTCAAACTCAGTCTGTGTCCACTCTGTGTTTATATTTTGCGTTGTATCATGCGAACTTACTATCTGATGAAAGGACCGAAACGATCCTCCTTTACGGCGGTCCGACCTCTCGAACCTTGAAGAAGCCTTAGTCAAACGCCTCCGCAAAGACTTTGTGGACGAGGTCACGCGCATTACCCAAGGACTCGTCGACACCTCGAAGCCGCAGCCAAAAACCAGTTCGGTTCGCCGTGGAAATGTATCCAACAAGGATACGAAGGTATCTTCTCTGACAACCGAGGAAGAAACCCCTACCCCTTCGCGCAAGGTAAAGGGGCTGCCATGCCATCGTCCCTCGTGTCATAACGAGTTCAACGTAAGCTTGACCTCAGCCAGTAGCACACCGTTTCTGACTCATAATTTTAGAAATCTGTCAGAGAATTCGGCTATCAACTACTTGGGATTGAAAAGACACAACTACCACAGCCTGTCAGCAACGAGCAGATGAAGGCCTGGGACCCGGACAAAGGTTTTTGTTGCACCGCTAAAGACTTCGCGGTCGACCTTCTTGGCTTTCCCCGTTCCAAATGGAACGTGTCTGCGGCGAAGGTCTTTGCTACCGCGTACCTAAGTGCATACCCGGACACTCAATTCACGCACGAGAAAGTTTGCCATGCTTGGCTTAAACGAGTCCAAGCGATGAAAACTCAATATAAACTAGCTCAGAAGCCCAAGGACAAGAAGAAGGAACATGCATCGGCGCATCGGCGTCGTCAGAGGAAATTGGAGGTATGATGATCCACAGTTGCTTCTGGCATCCTCTAGTATCCTGACAGCCTAAGCAATAGCTTTACCATCGGCGTCTTCAATGTGCCTGCCTGTTTCCAATGATCAGGGATCAGGCTGTTCCCATTCTAGAGTCCCTCAACGTTGACGGGATGAGTTCTGATGAATCGGACCACGAGGGTCACTCTGGAGAGGCAACGTATTACATCATGCAGAAAGAGTGGCGCTCACTCAAGATTGATGCTTGGATACACGTCATCGATTCACTTCATCTCTACCTTCGGTATAAAGGGGAGTGGCAGGCCTCTCCTGGCGCCTGGCCTCATTTCAGGACGATTTCATTCCGAGAGAGTAACCGCTCTGCTGTTGTCGGACTTCCCCAGGACTTTTACTGTCGCAACTGGTATGCCGGTCTGAACGAATTTGCAAGACAACAGTTGCAAGCAGGTAAATCTCAAATTTCACTGAATATACCGCGGGACATTATGCTGTGAGTTCTTCAAAATGGTTTACAAGAGTAACCTCTCAAATCTCACAACGTAAACCAGATTGGCTGAAAAATACAATATGCAAGATTGCATGGTCGTAGCTGGGAAAGCTGCATTGTAGCATGCGCAAGGCTTATCCCCGACTCGATTAGAGGAGGGTTTTGTCAGACGCAAATAAACCGTGCCTTTGGGTATAAGAGCGTCTATTAGCAGACAATGAATCGAAGTTCCCTGCATGGTTTTTGAACTCGGATGATGTTAATGCAGAAAACTTACGCAGCCTCTCTGCAGACGTGTTATCATTTCAAGGCACATATTTACATTCCTATACAAGTACTCTGCAGCCTTTTGTTACTGCATCTGTTGCTGCTGCTTACAATAGACGCTGGATCGAATGCTGCCATCAGCGAGCCGCTGCGACGCCACCTTGCGGCGAGAGTTGGGGCATACCCGACGGCCATGCAGGGCTATTCAACGCCCACGGCTGAACGATCTCCAATATATTTGCCCTTGACTCCTCCAAAGTCCGACGAATTTCATCTGATGCGATCGACGCACCTCTGCGCGTGCGCGTGTCCACAACGGGATGCGCTGTGTGCTAGTGAGCAACCCGAATAGGTCATCAGCCGCAGCCATAAACGTTGCTTCCTTGACGACCTGGGACGTGTTGAGAGCCGACTTGCTTCTTGAAGCAGCAGGTTTCGCCGGGGTGGGCGACGACGACGCAGCGGGACCAGACGCTTCGGCAGATGCGGACGTCTGAGCAGGTGTCGCTGCCCGACTAATCTGCCCACTAACGGTCAGGTCCTTGCCATGTTTCTCGATGATCGCAACCGGAAACTCTGCAAACTTGGCTTCGAGCGCCGCAGGCAGACGTTCCTTGACAAGAGCGTAAAGTGATGCGGCTGCCGTGTTGGTACTAACGTTCTCTGTCCAGTTCTACTGCCGCATCGCAAAAGAGCGAGTCAGAACGAAGGACAGAGCAAGCGAAGCATGAATTTGACTTGCGGTATAATCGGACAAGCGATCTGCAGTGATTTCATGCGGCAGAAACGTGGTCACTGGCAAGGTGACCACGTTTCCATCGCTTGCAGTCCCACTCCATTCAACGGAGATTTTACAATCGTAGATGGTGATCAGCCTAGAAATGTGTGCATCCGGTCGGACTGCATCATCAAGAAATGCTGACGCGCAGCTTGGTACGCACTTTGACTTACGCTGACCAAGTTCGACGTCTCCGTCTAGCCACGAGGTCGAGGTAACGGTGATCTTTTCCTCTCCGTCTCCTTTGATCACGATTGTTGTGAGCTCTTCCTGGAACCACGTCTTTGCCCACGCCGTGACGTTCTTGTTCTTCCAGTGCCAGTTTGCAGTGGTATTTGTCATCGACATCTTGCGCGTGGATGTTTAGAACTTGAAAAAGGTTTGAGCTGCAGAGGATGAGGACTAGAGGCGAGCGCGCCCGAACTCGGAGTCGAAGCAAAATACGCCGCAAGAACTTGTGAGAGTACGAAAAGGCCAGGGCGCTCATGAAATGAGCGATGACTGGTGTCCGCTGGTTTCCCAGCGACTGCGTACTGACACGGTTCTAACCGTTTTCCCTCGAAGGAGAGGAGGTGACGGCCGAACTCACAGACTACCTTGTGGAGGTATCGGCGTCTTTTGGAGCATAATCAGTGGCTACGCGAACATTTGG